>CM061156.1:25142034-25294914 GCA_030710495.1 Labroides dimidiatus
CACTTAACTTTGTTATGCACCCCTGCGCTGTGTATGTGTGTATGCAGGTACACCTGTGTTTTCAATTTGTTTAGCATCTCATGCTCATTCAATAATGCAGACAAAATCAGAGAGAGAGAGAGAGAGAGCGCACGTGAGAGAGAGATCAATAAAGTGGATAAACGCGTCTAGAACAGAAAACAGTGTTTCACATAAAAACAACCAATTAGAGAGAGAAGGATGATGCAGAAGGACTACATTTCACCACAACACCGCCAATCACCTCCTGTGCTTGCATATCCAAAGGTCTGTTAATCTGATAATTTAAGGACAAACTGCTTCGTCCTTCAATCAAGTAGAAGTAGAAATAACTCATATTCCAAGTACAGAAAACTGACGGAGTGACAGCTTGCAATCAGGTGTTGTTTACTTTATAAATTAGATAAGTGGCACTTTGAGATACTGCACATAGAAGCATTATTGAAAACAGGGCAAAGGTAGCTGTTCCCCTGTCTGTAACAGGATGTAATAATCAATGGCATTGGATAAATCCATCACAACAAATACAGAATAATGACCTTTGTCCGATGCAGTTAGAAGGTCATTTAAAGCTAATTACAGGTGACTCCCCTTCCACCAAACAGTTCAAAGCTGACAACATCCCCCAGGTTATCCTTAGAGAGGAATATTATTCTTTTCTTAAAAGGCTTTATACTAACCCTCTAGTCCCCTGTGGTAGTTTTACATGAGTTACAACACAAAATAATCTGTTTTTCTTACACTGGTGTTTTAGAATAGGGTTAGGGTTAAAATGCTTCATTTAGGCTTCTGTCCCTTTAAGGCACCCTTGTTGAGGGTGGAGCTATGGGCAGACCTTGGTGTTTAAGGTAGTGAGTGATACTGCAACTTTAGTATTGATCCAATACCAAATAAATACAGGGCCACTATCACCAGTAACAATACTGATACTTTTTACATAGAAATGCAACTTGTTGAAATTCATCAAGAATAACAAACAACCACTAAAACTAATGTTTATATTCATGAAGAAAAGTAAATCACTCATTTGTCAATCAGAAAATAGTAATGTGCTTCAATTTTTTCTGCTTTGCTGTAAAACAGTACATTGGATTATTCATGGATAACAATTATTATATTTATGCATAAAATGTATCATTTTGATTAAAGAGCTGCACATTCTGGTGGATTAACCATCAGAATAATCACATAATAATATATTATGTTGTTACTTATTTTCAGTTCCAGTAAAATAATTCATTCAGATTTATTTTAACCGTCTGAATATTTTATATGACTGTCTCAATAGTTTCTATTAAATTAGTTTTCAAAAATTAAAACTATGAAGACCAATTACATTTTGAAAAATAACATGAACTAAAGTTGTAGATGATTTAATCTTACTCTTGATATTTAGGCCCTCCTCCAACATATCATGAACCAGTTTAGAGATCTTTATGTGATGATTACATCACCATCACGTCTTGAGGAGAGCTTGTGTTTTTTCTAGGATTTACCATTTGGAGCAGTTTACATATAGATTCAAGTACTTTATTTAATTTAAAGGGGGGGGGGGGGGGGGGTACTCCTTCATTAAGGGTTCTGTTTGTACATAGCACAGTTTTTCAATGCCGTTTCCATCAAGTGCTTCCCAGTATTGACATGATATTAGAAGGAGTATTTTTCTGTTGGAAAAAAAGTGACCTGGAATAGCTTTTGTTGCAGTACAGCATTTTATGAGCTTTGTAGCTTAAGCTAGCACTTTATAAACAAAAATTGTTCCAGTAACGAAACTACTACTTTTAAACATAGATTCCCAGTACAGCACTTCATTTACTAATCGTGCCATCCATCCAAAGTTTTTTCCAGAAACTGTTGCAGAGGTATCAAAAGCCAGCTTACACCTTCTGGAACTGTTAGGAAGCCCACTCTGTTATGTGTGTTTGATTAGTCGGGTTTCATTTGCTAATAGTTTATCTGTGGGTTTCACGTGTCCCATGCTACACACCATAGCTTTTTTGACAGTGTGACATGTGGTGCAGTGAAAGTTAGTTGGTTTATTAATGTATGTAAGCGCCAGAAGTTGACTCTAGTGATGTTATACTGCTAAAATTGGATGCTAATTTTGTGTAATATACATCTGTTTAGCTTTGCATAAAGCTAATGTCATCTTATGTTGGTGTGTTGCTAAAGCTAATAAGCTAATTCATGCTGATTGTGTGCCTCGTGAGGGGATTTGTTGAAGTTATACGACATAAATGAGTTAGGAACGCAGTCCTTTGTAACTTAGTTATCTCATTATGTTTTTGTCTCATGCCTGGCGTTTGCAAAACTGATTGTTTTATTGTATTGGTGTAACAGACCACAGCCAAATAAATCAACAGGACATCTGTACCCGTGTTCTTTAACGGAAACACCAGTCTCCTACACCTTGCCACTCTGAACCAGTTAAAATCCTGGAGACAATGTTTTTCCTCTTCCTTTAAGGAACCAAATATAAGTTAGGTTTACGCCTAATTCACACATGCTCTGTGCATTCCATCAATTCATACTGGGTCTGACCTGCTGATGGCTGCTGGCCCTGTGCCCATGACGTAGTTCTGATATATAAGGATAGATTGACGCTCCATAGCCAGAGCATGGTGCTTTATTTTGAAATGACTGGATACTCTGATTGTATTTTGGGTCTGTTTTCCTGTTTGGTATGTTCTGCTCTGCAGAGGTTGACACGTCTCTGCAGCGTACTCCTGCAAAAACAGACTCACAGCGTAACAGCCGTGAACAGCTGTTGGTAGCACGCGCTGGAGACAGACCGTAGCGCGAGCTGTGTGAATGCACTGACTGACTAGAGTAGTTTCTATGTACAGCGTAGTGCGCAGTGCTGATAGACCGTGGCACTCACGCTGTATGTGTGAATTAGGGGTTATAGAACATTCCACAACAATACCCTGGAATGTTGCTTCTTTATTTTAGATACTATTATGTATATAAAACCTGAAGTAACAGGATTTACAGGCTATTGTAGATTAATTTTAAGTGGCCATATTGGGGTGAGGCTGCCCCTGCAGGGACTCTGACTGGGAACCAGCTGCTCAGAGGGTAATGTTGTTTCAGATTTTCCCAGTGTCGCTCACTCTGTACCCTGTGCCCCTGGGGGTCTTTCCTGCTGCTCTCCCTGCTTTGGCTTTTTATGTTTGCGTATCAGAGAAAAAAGGAGGTTTGCACACCTCATCTCAGGCTTTGGCATTCCACGTGAGCATGCAGAAGGGCAGGGAGTAAGTAAAAAAATACTTTTGACAAGAGAGGCCGTAACTGAACCTGTGTCTGTTTCTGCAGCAAAAGCAACATTAGACTTGAATTAATGACTCCAAAGCTACTTTAATGAATTAATTTATGAATCGCATTGAATAAAACTTCGTAGATGATGTTTTAAGCTATTGAGCCACTGAGATATTCAGCCTGCAAGCTGCACTTTAACAAAGCTCTGAGATAAATTAATCAAAGATTTCCTGCCAGTTTTTCATGGTTTGTCATTCTTCATGCCGTGTAATGTTCCTACTTACGCAATTCATTATGTTGACAAATCGACTGGCTGATCTCTGTTTGTTCTCATTATGACTCATCATAACGTCATGTGCATGTGTAGCAATGAGTTAAAATTATCAACAAAAGGCATCATAAGAGCTTAATGTTAGACAGTTTGACTTTTTTTGTTGCTTTGAGCTGTGAAGCGACTCTGACACACGCTCCCATGTGACATCATTCCACCCACACAAAGCTGTCAGCTGTACCTCATGTTTAACAAGCTGCCGGCAAACCACACAATTAACATCACCTCCTTGAGAAATCTGTTACATCTGCTGGTTCTACGAGAAAGAAAAGTCAATGAGTAACGTGTACTTGTCTGCTACGCATTGAATTCAATTCTGACAGACAATGCTTTTTTTTGTTGTTGTTATTGTTGCTTTGAATATAGAACAGCTGAAAAGAGACAGGAAATGTTAGGCGATTGCTGATGACCTGCAATGAAGGACTAAAGGTTTGACTCAAACCCAAAACTACTCAGTGAAGGGATGTAGCTGTGGTGATCTGTGTGGTTTGGAGTGTTTTTCCCCTCTACCTTCTCTTACAGAGCTGTGGGCGGTTCCCTCGTCTCCTCCGCGCCGACTCTCTCTCCTGTGCTCCTGCACACACCTGCATGCAATCAGCCATCTACACCTGCCTGCAATCAGCCATCACCATCTGTATTTAAGCGGCTGCAGAGAGAGAATCTGCACCGGATTATTCCCCAGTCTTTGTGGTACCTCGGCCGTCAGATTCCTCTCATAGATTCTGATTCTTCTGTTTGTGAGTGCGCTCCGTCGCTAACCCTTGTTGTCTTCCTTGCTCTTAGTTACCCCTTTTCGACCAAGCTGGTTCCAGGGCTGGTGCTAGAGCCGGTTCACAGTTGGTTTAAGTGCGAACCGGTTAAGAACAGTTTGCTTTTCCACAAACGGGTGCCGGCCATGCTGTTTTGCTTTGAAATCCATTGTTTTACTTATCTTCTGTTTCTCTCTTACCCCAACCTTGTCTTTTTAAAAATGGCTCTCTTCCGTGTTTTGACTCTGCTTTGGTTGGTCATTAATCCCGCCCCGACCCCCTGATGTAAGCCCATAGCCTCCGATGTAACGTGGTTCTTTCTGCTGGCCCAGCAAAGAGTTGGTGCTTGCCAAGCACCGGTTTTGAGAGCCAGCAGGCGGTGCTTAGTCTGTGGAAAACCAAAGAACTGGTGCTACATCTGGCTCTAGCTCCAAACCAGCCCTGGAACCAGCTTGGTCGAAAAGGGGTAAGTGACCTCCGTTCCTGTTGCCAAGCCACCCCAGCAATGTTCCCAGCCACACTCTCACCACACAGACCCAAGCCTGCTACCCTGCTTCCCAGCAACACTTTCATTCAAGTCGTAAACCCTGCCTTCCAGTTCCTACTCATCCACTATTACAATAAAGTCTGTTTAAACCTTTATCGCCTTATTCGCTGCTTCTGGGTCAATTAAAACATTCTGGTCACTCGATCATAACAGTAGCCTCTTCGCAGTCAATGTTTGCACACTTCCTAAAGTAAGTTACACCCCAAGATGAAATGTTTCACACAGAGCATCCAATTCGAAACTGAGAGATAAGAACAACCTTTTAAATTCAAAACTTCCAAGTAGAATTTTTATCTTCATGGAAAAAAAATGAGCCCCTGATTGGATAATGTATTTAAATGTAAAACTTAATCTTCACACAGAGGTGTGAATAAAGTGCAAATAATACCAAAAAGAAATTGCAGCAAATGTTGAAGATCTAATGATCAGGCAGGGGGGGTTTCTAAAGTCCGTCCGAGGTTTAATATTTACCATCAAAGATTAACCTCCAAGGTTTCGGTGATAACGTGCCTTTCTGTCGTTGACTTTACAAATTATCCTGCTCTGGATGAGTCTCAAAAGTTTTGTTTGAATTTTTCCCCTCTTTTAGTTTGTTGTTCATATACTGATTGTATTCAGTGTTTTGCCATTATAATTAAACTCATGCCATTAACACTTTAACACTGATGTTTTGCAGTGAATGTCGAAAACTGTAGGCTGTAAACAGCCGGAGACAGCTTAAAGATGCAAGGCATTGTGGGATGTATCCTTACTGTGCAGTACAAAAGCTTCTACTGAAGGGAGACCCAGAATAACAAAACCACCAGAAGCCGGAGTGGTGAAGTAAAAACAAGCTGGATTGATGTGGTTGGTTGGTGTTCTCGTGCTTTGTGAGATCATATACTGACATTTTCAAACAGGGCACATGTAGCTCATGCTTTATAGAGGGGCTGTATATCCCATGCTGTCTATAAAATGTAAAGCCTCATTTATGGAGAGGGAGAATTTGCACAAGAAAAGTCCACACAATGCTTGTTTCTTTTTACAAGACATGAGAAATGTTACAAGGGGGTAACCACAGATACTTTGATCACATGCAGGTTTACTTCTGAGATAACTTCAAGGATTTGCAAGAGATAATGTATAGTGAGCGGGAGGTTTCTAATTAGGGTGGAAAAAGCCCTCACATCAAGAGCAGTGTTGTAACACCTGTATTCTTATTAGCCTTCTTATGAGCTGATACACAATTAAAGTTGACGATTCATTGACATTTTCCTGCAACACTGTGGTAAATCATTTCAAACTAAAGGTTTCTATTAGTGGTTAAGTCAAGAGTAGGGCTGTCACTATATCAGAAGTTAACCTCACAATTTTCTCGTCTAGTAAATATCAAGATTTTTATTTGGAATTTGGGGAAGGATGGACAAGACAATCAGTACGATGGAATTTCAGTTTTATCGTTGGTGTCTGACTGTGTCGGTGGAAAACAGCCATTCTTACAAGTTAAAGCTGCAGAGCCAGTCGTCTGTTATTTTGTCGTCTGTTTCTCATTCAGAATTTCCAGGGTTGATGTCAAGGGTTTATTGCACATGTGTCAAACTCAAGGCCCGCGGGCCAAATATGGCCCACCACGTAATTTTATGTGGCCCGTGAGAGCTTAAAAGGTTTGAGTGTTTAAAAATCAATAGGTCAAAAGTGTGCTTTGACCAAAAACTACATTTCCCACAATGCCTGTCGACTATGATACCCGCGATTTGACGGCTCACCGCTACTACACAGCAGTGTTTCTACATCAATGCCAACGAGTGGAATTGAGAAATAAATAATGATCCCAAAATGTCCAAGAAGAGAAAAGTTGATAAAGATGGAAGACTGTTTCAAGAAAGATGGGAAGGCGAATACAAGGAGAAAGACCGGTATGTCTTTTGTGTTACGAGGCGTTGTCTGTTGTCAAAGAGTACAATCTGCGGCGGCATTTTGACACCAAACACGGAGCTAAGTACGCAAAGCTAGCCTTCAAGAAAAGCAACAAATTGCCCAAGAATTAAAAGGCAAACTGCGGTTGCAGCAGAGCGTGTTTTCGAAAGCCACGGCCCTGGTTTATTGGAACAGTAAACATCGGTTGCTGTTGGCTATAACCACACCAAAAAAAAAAACTTTACTCAGTCTAACTCTTGTACAATCACTGCAAATAAATAAATAAAAATTCTAAGGAAGTGCTTTGTAGCAAAAGTTTCTTGAATTAAGACATTATCGTAAAGTTGATAAATCCAGTTAGCAGATTTTTTTTGCTTGTTACAGGCAGACTTTAGTTTTGTCTTTAAATATCTTTAAATAAGATGTTTCTGGACTTGTCACCAGAATGTGGCTCATATCAAATAAGATAATACTTACTACAAAATAAAAAAAAAAAAAAAAAAAAAATTACTTGGATTTCAGATTTTGCATTGCACATGTCCCACAGATCTGAGCAGAAACACACACACACACACACACACACACACACACACACACACACACACACACACACACACACACACACACACACCTTGGAGGGACAGATACTCTCAGGTATTGAGACTGTGTCTGTGAAGGATAAGTCCCTATCTAACAATACTCCCAGATTCCTAACAATGGTACTGGATGAACTGAATGTCAGGCTGAGGCCAACTAAAGTGGTTACCTTGTTAGAAAAAGCCTCTCTGAGGTGTTTATTCCTTGATGTTTTTCTTTATATTCAGAATAAGTCACTATTTGAAGAAGTGTTACACACAGATATTCATTGTTCTAACAGCACTGGTTCAAATTTCTTCAGATGCACCATATGTTGGCTCTTCCCAAACGTACATAGATGTTAGCAACACCTGTACTAAAAGAAATACACCCTTAAGTAAAGACAGAGCGCGATTAATTGGATGTGCCTCAGAAATGCAAGGTGCTACAGTAAGTCATGCATACAAGATATATAAAGGCTGTACCTGCTGCTTTTATTATTATATACACAGGTAGAGTTCATGCTGTGATGATGGTTACGCTGGAATATAAATCATTGTCACACACTATTTCAAAGCTTGGCTGATCAGAAAAAAAGTGTCATAAAGTGTGTGTGTGTGTGTGTGTAGTTAAAGTATAAAAACAGGTGTGTGTTTTATGTAAATTTATGTAAATGTCAGTGTGAATGCAAAGGTTGTATTGACAGCAGCTGGAATATATATATATATATATATATATATATATATATATATATATATATATATATATATATATATATCAGTGTGAATGCAAAGGTTGTATTGACAGCAGCTGGAATATATATATATATATATATATATATATATATATATATATATATATATATGTGTGTGTGTGTGTGTGTGTGTGTGTGTGAGAGAGAGAGTTTTTTTCACTGAGTGAATCTGTATACAAGAGATACACAGAACCAAACTTCAGACAAAGGGTGCCTCGGTTAAATCTTTTCACCTCTGATATAATACCGATCGTGCAGCCTTGAGTTCTGTTCAAGTTCCAAGAAGTGACCGTGCAGCAAACCTGTGGAGCTTGCAGTCAGTGAAAACAAACAAAGAAAACGAGTGGTCGTGTAAGTCATTCTTCCTCTGGGAATCTGTCTATTAAGACATTAACTGTTTGTCAGGAAGAGGACAGAGTTGTTACCATGAAAAATACAGAACCAACCTGTGTGTGTGTGTGTGTGTGTTTAAAAATGTATGCTAAACACACACATAAAGCACACAGCCTTGGTGGCAGACCCACAAACACATGCATAATGGATGGAGGGCTTTATCAGTGTATCCTTTATCCGCCAGCTGTGTATTCATGAGATGAGATTGCAGAGAAGGGACAGAATTACAATACCTTTATACACAGATGGACACAGCAGTGACTAAGTCATTCGGAATGCTTGAAAACACAAAAACAGAACTTTCTTTCTTTTATTATCTAGGGGGTCCTGTGTTAGATGCTTTGAACGTAGCATCAGTGGAGGCTCAGGCTGAGGTTTACACCATATCTCCAGCTGTGAGGGTTTAAAAAGCTTATAGGCCATGTGATGTTACCTCTTGTGTACGCTACAAGCAAAATCTTGTCTTCACTCCACACAGACAACTGCTTTGAACCTCACAGGTCCAGAGATGTGTCAAAACAGGAGGCTGCAAGCTTGACAGTACACACAGAAGAAAATATAATACAGTGTGCTCAGGTGTTGAATCCTTTAATGCCTTTATAACCATAGGAGAAGGTTTAACCATTCAATCCAACAAAAACATCAAACCTTTCTTTTGATTAAAAAAAACTTTAGCAATTAACAGAGCAAAACAAGGTGACAGTTTCATTAGGGACAGGACAGAGACTATCGTCAGGTATGTGACAGGATCAAAACCAGGCATCAGTCTGCAAAGACACAGAATCCATAAGAGGCAGAAGACAGGTCAAAGACAGACAGAGGACTGAAACTGGACAACCCAAACAAATCTGAGTGCTGGAAACTCTTGCATAAACACTGAGAACAATCTGAAAAAGAACTGGTAGACTGGGATGGTTTCAAAACAGGCCCAGAAGCAGATGAGCTGCAGGTGGGTGCTAAGGTTTACTAAGTTGCTGGATCTGGTGGGAGTGACAAGTTTTTTTTTTTCCTCGATGGAAATAATGTGAAAAAGTGGGGTCTTCTTATAACTGGGTCTAACTACTGACATGTGCAGATAGTTCTCTAGAGCCACTACACAACTGCAACAACAGAGGGCGCCAGCTTTTTGTAAAGCCAATGACATCACTGTGGCTGCAGTGATCAGCCAATCACAGCAGAGACGCAGTAACAAGAGAGGAAACATGGAGAGACGTGGTGTTTGTCTAGAGAAAAGTGGATCAAAAGTTGAGCAAATTAACTGACAACTGAGGTGAAGTTATGATGATAATTTTAAGATAATGATAGTCAATGCGGAAGACAATTTAAACAACTGTCAGGCAGCAAAAATATATGGAGTTACAGAGAGTAAGGTCTGAAGATGGAGCATCCATAAAGATCGCCAATAAAAAATATACTAACTGTAAAAGAAAAGCTGATCATGGTCCTCAAAGGTTATCAGAGTCTTTTTTTCTGAAAATCTTGAAAAGAGGGGGCTGTCTTGTAATCAGGGTCATCCTATATTTGGGTCTATATCACATGTGTCAAACTCAAGGCCCGCGGGCCAAATATGGCCCGCCACGTAATTTTATGTGGCCCGTGAGAGCTTAAAAGGTTTGAGTGTTTAAAAATCAATAGGTCAAAAGTGTGCTTTGACCAAAAACTACATTTCCCACAATGCCTGTCGACTATGATACCCGCGATTTGACGGCTCACCGCCACTACACAGCAGTGTTTCTACATCAATGCCAATGAGTGGAATTGAGAAATAAATAATGATCCCAAAATGTCCAAGAAGAGAAAAGTTGATAAAGATGGAAGACTGTTTCAAGAAAGATGGGAAGGCGAATACAAGGAGAAAGACCGGTATGTAGGTATTCGAAAGCCACAGCCCAAAATAAGGAGTATTACGTTTATTTCACATTACATTCGATTACATTTACTTACATTTATAAGTTACATCTGGCCCTTTGAGGACAGCCATTAGGCTGATGTGGCCCTCGGTGAAAATGAGTTTGACACCCCTGGTCTATATGGTGTATATAAGTATGCATATAACTTGATAATCAACAAAAGGCAACACATTTTTGGAAACAGCTTGTCAGTACACAAGTAGCCTGTTAGCTTTGCTAGCACTCTTATGGTCTCTTCAAAACCCACCAAGTTGGCATCAGAAAATGGTCTGTTCCTAGACAGAGGAGCAATTTTCCTTTAGCTACTCGGACAGCTATACAGCACAATGAATGGTTGAGGTTTTAGATTGTAGGCTACGTCACTTTTACATCCACTCAAGTTTTATTGTTGCTGATGGGGGACCAAAAAGCACATCAGTAATGAAGACGATGAGAGAGACTGGGTGAACTTAAGGAGCTGAAACAAGCAGAGAAACAACAAGAGAAGCAAAGTTAACAACCAGGGGACTTGGATAGAATTTATGTTACATAAGTTAACTGTTATCCGCTATCCAGAAAATGCCTGTTTTTTGAAGCCGTACCTCAGTGAACACAGAACATATGTCAACCCAACTCTCATCTCTCTGAAACCAATGTCTGTTCTATTTTTTTCATGGGCTTGTTTATTTGGGAAAAGGTCAGATTGTGAATGAATGCCATTTTATTTGTTACGTAATTATTTCTTCTTTCTTTCTGTCTGCATAATCCGCTTGTGTTCATGTCAGGCTGTGTTCCTTGTGTCTGGATATGATTGTCTGTTTTCTAATTCAGGGAGTGGGAGTTTAATTCAGGCATTCTTTGTGGAGAGCAGTAAACAGCACAGAGGAATAGGACTTTTTATTTTTCTTCCATTCCTCTCTCCCTCTCATCATTTCTACCTCTGTTATGTCTGTCCCTGCCTGCACTTTCTTTCTGTCCTTTTGATACCATTACGCAACTGTCCCATGGAAATGAGCTGTTATTCAAACTGTGAAAAATGAGAACTTTAAAAAACATACCAGGGTTTGTTAAAGTGACGACAAGATGGAGAGTTATATAAAGATGCATGGCTAACTGTCTTGCAAGGAAGCACTGAGATCTAACTCGTTTCCAGCAGTTTTCATTCCATGAATTGACCATCTATACTGCCAAAGCCAAAGTGCAGTAACTACACAAACAGAGAAACTGAGTAAAATGACTTTGGAGTTTTTGGCTCAGCCAGACAAATCTGCTGTTGGTAGATCAATGTGAATGTATTCATTCGATGACTTTTCCTCAGGAAATTTTTCATGTAGAAGAACCATGACTATAATATGACTTATGATCCCAAAAATGCAGATACTGCTTTCTGCCACTGGAACATGTGTAACAACTGTATAGCTATTACAAAGCCAAAGAGCAGTATCTATCATGTGTTCATTTCATTTGTTCACATTTCTTATTTTCTTTTAGAACAAAACTGCTCTCACTCAATTGTGTTGATGGTTTAAAAAGCCTCTACATTCTTAGTCAAAGTGTTTTCCTTGACTCATTAAGACTTGACTTTGATAAACAATGATAATTGTGATAAAGAAGCAGTTTTAACTATAACCATGATTTTTGCTATCAAGTATACTGAACTGAAGAAAACTCAAATGTAATAATAATAATAATAATAATAATAATAATAATAATAATAATAATTATTACTACTACTACTAATAATAATAATAATACAATTTATATGTATAGCATTTTTCACGGTACTCTTAGACGCTTAACAGATTATAGAACGTATATAAAGACACATTAAAACAAAACACAATAAAACAAAGATCAAAGCATCAACAGTTAAAAGCATTTCTAAAAGATGGGTTTTGAGTTGGGATTTAAATGTGGTGAGGTCAGTGCAGTCACTGATGTTTTTAGGTAGGGAGTTCCAGAGGGAAGGGGCAGCGATGGAAAACGCAAGTGTTACTGCCTTACTTTGTACAACATGTCTCATTGGTCTCTAGATAGTGTAAGAGAAAAGTATGATAGTACAATATCTCCACACCCTGAGAAGTGGGTGCTTAATCTGACCAGCACCCCTGCTGTCACCGGCGCTGCGGTAGGGGCAGCTCAATTTCTTATTTAATTATACTCCTTTATTTTTATTTTTATTTTTATTTATTTTTTGTTATCAAACTTTGTTTGGAGATCATAATGCAGCGATGACTGTCTAATCTGCGTGGTTTAACCAAGACTTGATCAATATGAACGTCTGTTAGACTGACTGTGATTTACGTATGTTAGCGGTTAGCAAGCTAATGCAGGCTAATTGCTTACAATGTTAAGGTGCTGCTCATAATTAGCTTCCTCTGTCTTAACAATTTCAGGATATTTGTGTTTCAGCATGAGCTCAAACATCCTCATTGTGCCATGAGTGGTGATTTGATTGTTATTGTCCTCAGAAGATTGTACCAATGAAACAATACCAAGCCAGAAGTGTCATTTTAGCGAACTGAAAAAACAAAGTCGTAGTGCGGCAAATGCACTTCCTGCTGTTTGGCTTTATACAGTAATGCGCCACAGTGTTGTCGTACAAAGCCAGAGCGCAGTAAGTGATGTAACTGCCCCCTGGCTTTGTTTTTGTCTGAATTTTATCATTACTGCGATTTTGAAACCCTTCTTTTTTCTGAAATGGTATATAGTTGAGCCAGGAAACTTTGTCAGATGATGACATGGATGTCACGAAGTACATTTTAGGTCTTAACTTCAATTTTGACCAAATGTGTTGTTACTGCTCTTTGCCTTTGTAGGGCAGTTTGAGCATCAATACAGGTAATATTTCACTGATCAGAAATGCACGTTTAAAGTGTTTGGCACAGAATAAATTAGGGTGGAATAGACCACATTTTATGAGTTGAGCATCACACAATCTGGTGGGATGCAGGGAAGTTGGCTTGAGTCTCCTGAGTAAGCAAAAATGTGTCTCACACCTCGAATACACCGGCTGTGTCTGCATTGCAGCTCCACTCCGCTGTGTGTTGACTGCGTTTGTCAACTCACTCCGGCCACAGAACTGACAAACAGCTGGAGTCGCGAGACCAAAGAATTCCTGCGCTTCCCTCTCCAGTAATAATCCTCTCTTCATTTATGTTGTGCTGTTAAACCTCAAACCTGTTGATTCCTGGCGTGTTTCCGCTCATTGTGATGTTTTCTTGCTCTGGTAAAGCTAAATATGATCTGATTTTGACACAGTTTGTTTTATTTTGAAAGTCTCAGGCTCTTTTTAGGTAGTTTCCGTGCACTACTTCCTGTCCTGCTCAATCTTTTCTACTCTGAGCTGACACGTCACTCTCTAGCATCTGGCAAAAATAAGATGGCTGTGGATTAGCTGTGACCTGTCGGACCAGGGACGCAGCTGAGCCGCAACAGAACAGATCCAGTGTGAGTTGACACATTGACTTGAATGGAAACCTATCTGATCCAGTGATGTGATGGAGTGGAGCTGGAACGCAGATGCAGCTGGTGTATTTCAGACATTAGACATAGTAATAACAAACAATCAGCATGTCAGTTGTCATTCTATCAGAGAGCCAGCTACACCGCAGATTTCAGCCTTTTGACTTTAAAAAAAAAAAAAACAGTTTAAGAAAAAATGTTTCACTTCTAAATTTCTCTATATGATTTCTGCTGATGCATGGATTGACTGGTATATCATCTGAAACACTTAAAATGTCTTGAATGTGATTTTCAAAAGCCTACAGAGACCCTGACTTTCATGTATTACATTCTTCAGTGTGCACATATGTACAGTCAAATTTAACTGATTTAACTTTGAAGCAGAGAGAAATCAAAACAGAGCCGACAGACCCGCAACTGTAGAGGGAATACAAGGGTGGAGATAGAAAGAAGATAAATGAAGACAGAGGTTGAAACTTAAACTGCGGGTTAGTCTGATCGATGAAGGGTTTGTGTTAAGTGCGATTTCCGGGATCCTGACAGCTCTTTGTAACACCGCCTTCCAGGAAATACTTGCCCACAGAGACCACTGGGGAGGATCCCACTTCTCATCTCTGACTTTCTGACATAACAGAGTCTAAATCAATCTGAGGAAGCAAAGCCAGATGTAGTCAAAGGCTCAGAACAAGAGTCACTTTACAAAGCTGAAAGGTAGTTTGCAAACTGAGATGTGGAGATTCTACGCTAAAGTAAATTCTACGCTGTCTTCACTTGATAGGAATCATGTTTGTTCATTAAATATCAGGTCACAGAAAATAACACATCCGCTGAGCTTGATATCAAGACTGTAAACAACACCTGCCATCAAATCAAATTTTATTTATAAAGCACTTTTCATACAATAAATGTAGCACAAAGTGCTGTACATGTTAAAAACAGCCCCCACCCCCATTCAGATTCCACCACAAAACATCCCCCCCCCCCCCCCCCCCCCACTCACACAGACACACACACACACACACACATACATACGCACACACATAATGTGTGATTTAAAATCGTGTGGCTGAGTACAGAGGAGCCAGGTCAGGAAACGCCAGGAGGCCGACTGCACTGGGCGGCGCCCACGGTCCCAAGCCAGGAAGCCTCCACCTGGGCATGCCTCGCTACAGGACCAGCGAGGGGCCCACAGCAGCAAGCACTGCTGCAGACCCCCCACCTGTCCAAGACGACGCCCACCAAGGACAGAGACATCCCAGCCAGAGCCAACAGCGGCCCCCAGTGCAGGCAGCCCCCTGCTGAGGAAACACTGGAGATTTGAAGTCAAAACATAAAACTACATAGGCTAAGAATGAATAAAATAAATAAATAAATAAAACACTAGTAAATGAAATAAATAGCAATAGAATAAGATTGACAGGTAAAAGGCGAGATTATAAAAATAAATAAAATCAAAATATAAATAAAAATAACAGATAAAAATATGGGATTAGTTGAAAGCTAAATCAGAAAGGTGGGTCTTGAGCCTACTTTTAAAAATATGAACATTCTCTGCAGCCCTGAGGTCCTCTGGCAGGCTGTTCCACAGACGGGAGCCATAATGTTGGAAAGATGCCTCACCGTGAGTCCGTGTTTTAGCTTTAGGAATTATCAAGAGGCCAGTGCCAGAGGATCTCAGGGTCCGCGAGGGTTCATAAGGTAAAAGTAATTCAGAAAGATAAGAAGGTCCAAGACCCCTGAGGCATTTAAAAACCATTAAAAGGACCTTAAAATCAATCCTAAAACACACAGGGAGCCAATGCAGTGATTTTAAAACCGGTGTAATGTGTGCCTGCCTTCTGGTCTTCGTCAGCACACGTGCTGCGGAATTCTGTAATAACTGTAAACTCAAGATGTTTCTTTTTGGAAGACCAGAAAGCAGGGCGTTACAATAGAACTAGAGATAAAAGCATGCAATAGCGTCTCTGTGTTAGCCCGGGAGAGAAATGGGCGGACTCTGGCAATGTTCTTTAAGTGATAAAACATCTGAATATTTTGCAGATGTGTTGGGGTTGACATCATTTATTTATGGGATTAGTTCATTTCAGGCTTAAAGGGTTGGTGAAAAAGAGAAGGATGTAATGAAGTCAAAACAGAGAGATAAGGACAGGATTGGAGGAGGGAGTAAAGAAAAAAGAGTTATGGAGACGGACAGAAAGGGTTTAAAGGTCAGTGTAAACGTCTGACCTTCACTTTGATGGATGCTGCTGGCATTTACACTGAGTTAATGCCTGCAGTCGCACTCAAACGCGCTCGCAGTGACAGGCAGGACTGTAAGCAGAACATCTCTGTCAGTTCAGCTCTCTTCTTATAGACTAATACAGAGGAAGGTCTCTGTGAACTGATGCTACTCCAGTTAACCCTGAGCTGAGGATGTGACTGGCTGCTCGGTGTCTGTCTCACTTTGTATCCGTCCTTCAGTTAGGACAGCTTGGGTCTCTGTATTCAGGCTTGGACTGAAAAGGCATGATGTCTTTTTATAGACCTATAATCATAGATGTTGGAACTAGCGGTGCGGGGGGTGCAGCCACACCCCTACCATCCGCCCCCACCGTACCCTCAGCACCCAGCCTGTGGGTGAAAATTCAGTTTGGCAGGTTTAGTAAAAACACTACTAGCCAGCTCGGCTGGTGATAAATGAAGCACTTTACCATCTATTTCATGGGACGCATGAGTGTGGTTTCTATGGCAACCCATCGTCACACACCTCAGTGTACACAGACACCTCTCTCTCCATGTGTGGCGGGATTGGAGGAAAGTGGCCCTCTCCTCCTCTCTTCATATAAACTGTCTGATGTTGTTTTAGCTTCACGCATCTCTGCAAAACACTCAGTGCTGCCTGATGAGCACACAGAAAGCTCCACCGTTGGAAGCAGATGTGTTCTCTCACACTCATTCTGTCACAATTGGAGATTCTTTAGTTCTCTGTGTTGGGCAGGAGCACAGACTGTAGAAAGGTGGCACACCGACATTAATTGTTTTTTTTGTTTTTTTTTTTTTTTTCAAATGCAATAGATCATAATAAAACATGTGCTGAGGTATGATCAATTTATTCTCCACAAATAAAACACATTATATATATATTTTAAAATAATCTGTCTTTTTTGCATGTGAAAAAAAATTGGCTAGTGGAAACTGATTGGCTGGTAATCAAAAAAGTTCATTTAGATCTTCTTCAAAGTCAAAGTCAACTTTATTGTCAAATATGCTACACATGCTTGACATACAGCATAAATGAAATTTCAGTCCTCTCGGACCCACGGTCTGTTAGGACAAAGAGGAGCCGCTGCGTGTACACGCGCCGCCATCTTGGATCTTGGATCTTGATTTTTCTCTTAAATATGATTTCTCTTTTATTCTTTCATCAGAATATGAATGAGCCAGATGTTGGGGATGCATCACTGGTCCTTCTTACAGCCATCAGTAACAATGCCATGAGTCTAGTTCACTACCATCCATTGAAGATCAGAAGAAGGTGATATTGAGGTCTCCCTCCATCAACCGGTAACATTCAGGCTGACATATGCACTACATCTTCTCCCAAAGGACTGACCAACACTTTTGAGTTCATCCAGAGAATCTTACTGGGTCAGACCACAAACTGAGAAATTACTTGATACAGAACTAAAAATGGATCTGAAAAAGATGGGTGGCCAAAAGAACCAGCTGCCTTTGAACTTGTTAATGTAATGTGCAGTTTTAATATGGTGCATAAAGATTTTAAACGCTATTCCTGCTATGAATTAAGGTGTTGTATTCCCTCTTGTATATTTTTATTGTTTTCAGACTTTGACTTTCTACCAAAAATAAACAACATCAAAAAACATTGAGTGAAAAAAGTGTTTTGTGGCAACATATTGCCTCATTTTTTAAGTAAAAGAAACTGGATCAGTGTCATGATGAATTGAGTTGCTGAATTGATTGAGAGACATACTCTGAGTTTCAGGAACTAAAAAAGTGAAGTTTGTTAAGATAAGATAAGATATACTATAATGTCCCCCAATGGCAAATTTATCTTGGACAAAAATGCATGTGGTACACATCAACATTTAAAACAGGACAACAAACATTTAAAACGACAATAGCAGCATTGTACAATCTAACAAGTACAGTTAATGGACAACCCAGACATGGTCAGTTAGAATATACAGTTTAGCTGAGTATGTAACAGAATAATGCTTACTTAACAAGCTGGTTTTAATAAATGGGTGGGGAATGATTTTTTAAACTTAGTATCTTCAGTTAGTGTTACTCATTCATTGGTACATTCAGCTTAAATGTTCTAATCCATTCCAATCAGAGTAGAATTACATTGAAGTAAATAAGGCAGAAGTTACCTTGATTTTTTTTTTCCAAATTATCTGGGTTTACAGTGGGGATCCTATTCATCTTTGTGAAGAAGTGTTCACAACTAACCCATCAGTATGTTTATGTGTTTTGCAAACTTTTGCTCTGCTGTTTACGTGTAACTTGCTAACATCTGCTAGCTTTTTTCCAGGCTCTTTCTGTCTGTCAAAAAGATTCAAGCATGTATATTTAGTTTATCATGCACAATTATTCCAAAATGTATTTTTGCAGACAACTTTAATTGTTAACATGTGAATGCAACTAAACACAGTGCAGCTAGTTATTAGTAGAAATTACTAATGAAGAGAGAATAAAATTCAATGTAGGTATTTAATTGATACTTGCTAGTAAATCTTACTTGTCTTATTCTTTTCATAAAACTAATAATATGCAAGTACAATGTACTTGGAATTCCTAAGCGAAAAAACTTTCCTAGGTTTTTGTAAGTAAATATCACTCCAAGTTTTTATCATTGTAGAAACATCAATAACCTCGTCCTGAGTGTTTTTTTTTTAACACTGGACAAGAGCACAGGAAGTGCAGAAGTGTACCAGTCCTACCAAAGATTTGTTTTCTTGATGTCTGGAATTATTACTCTGTCCTCCTGCACATTGTCCTTGAAAAAAATGCATTTGAAATTTTGCTCATATTAAAATTATATTGTCCTAACTGAAGAATGCTGTTTATCTGAATTAGGTTAAAATTCATCTCTTGCACATTACCTCTCAGAAATTACAATCTGTTGATGTATTCATGCACTCTGTATCACACCCTCAGCCTCTACCTGTATTTTTTCCATCAGACAAAGTTTTTCCCTTTGCCAAACAAATACCCACATGTCACATTTATGTGCCGCAGGGTAATATAGCAGACTGTGGAGAAGAATGCAAAGAAACCTGGTCCTGATGATGAAAGTGCTCTGAAAACAACTCAACATATTTTGTGCGAGTGTGTACGGTGTACGAGACATGAAGCTGCTCGAGCCTGTAGATGCTGCTTTATTCCAGGTATAAACATAGCCCCCCCCGTGGGCATGAGTGTGTAAAACAACTGTTGGTGTAGAGTTTCTGTAGGGTTTTTTTTTTTTTTTTCTTCTTTTTTTCTTAAGTTTATATCTTTCAATCAATCAGTCTTTATTTATACAGCCCCAAATCATAACAAACGTTATCTCAGGACACCTTCCAAAAATAGGAACAGGTCTAGACCTGTTAACCTTTAAAAAGGCTTGTTATATTAACAGAGACCCAACATTAAGACAAGATAAGAAGTCTGATCTAATCTTAACCCACCATGAGTACAGACCTTTACAGCATTTAGCAAATTATAATGGAGAGGAAAAACTTCCCTTTAACAGGCAGAAACCTCAGACAGAACCAGACTCATGTTAGACAGACATCTAACTAGTTTTTAGTAATATTTAGTTAAAAGGTGCTAATCTTGATTTAGTTGTTATTATTTTTCTTTCTTTCTCCGAAGCCGTTTTTGTTGTATTCATTTTTTAGGTAACCTGTTTTAACTTCAGGGCTCAGGTGGGATAGTTCAGGTGGGAACTTGCTTTTGACTAAATCTGGCAAATTTACAGATAATTTAATTGATATGCATTCTCCCTGTAAATAAGATGGAATGAACTGATAAATGATCGGTCGGGGGGTGGGGGGGGTGGTGGTTCTCTGTCCTCCTAATATTTTATCAAAGTTCTGTCAAAAGTGTCTATTGTTTTGGAGTAGACACAAAATTAAGGTTATGCACAAAATATGCACCCAAATCTAAAAGGGAAATATTTCTTTAAAAATGTTAACATAATCTTTAATCTATACCTGAACTTGTACATTTTAGTAATTTGGGATTACTCAGATTGTGGCCGTTGCTACATGTCTGAGTCTGAGATATTTTTGCAGACTTACCAACAGAAGAATGATTTTAAAAAAAAGTTCAACTAATAAAGAAACTGTGGAACTCTGAGAACTCTTTGGGGTATTCAAGCATTACGGTTTAACAAATTGAAAAAGATATTCTTTAAATGATCTAACAAAAATCTATTCCACACACTCAAATTAAATGTCAGTGTTACTGGAGAGTGGTGTCAAAGGCTTGGAGAAGTTTTTTTTTTTAAAAATCCTTTGACAAGTCTTCTTAAAACCTCTCCAGATCCACTTATCTGTGTAAGACCTGACAGTTTTTATCTGTGGTATTGGCTCACTCTTCTCTTGTGTTGATACAAAGCAGAGCTCCATGTTTATTACAATAAAGGTCTTTCACCTTAAAAGTAATGAAATGCGTGAATCAGCACACGCTGCGTCACTGCTGCTTATATTAAAATGTGTGGAGGCTCTTTTCAGTCATTCCTGTTGATGTTTTATCACATTTGTTCTTGAAATTCTGGACTCAAATAAGCTCTATGACAGATCTGTCTGTTTAGGTCCCTCACTTTGAGAAAAAGGACTTTAAGCACTGATACCAGAGTAGATAACCCATACAAGTGGTGAGGGTAGGATAAAGTTTTAAATTACACCACTGAGCAAATTATACCCTCTGCCCACCTGCTATCTTTTTTAAAGCACCAGGATAAGTGCTGCAGCAATGAAACCGGTGCAAAGACATTTCAAGAGCACAATACTCCTCTAAATGGAAATAATTTTAGCTTAAGCATTGGCGCCCTGTGCAGTCATCTTGTTTGTCTATGCCCTTTTCCATTATGAACCAAATAGCCGGTTCTCATCCTTCAGATAGTCAAGAAAAACAAGAGTAAGTGAAGGTATTTTTTTTATTCTTTGCATCTGTTCAGCTGTATACTTCTCTTCACTTCCCCTCAAATAAATCCATAAGATCAACAAACACACCCCTAAAGTGCCCAGAATACAAAACCATTTTCATCCCTCGTTCCTGATTAAATATTTATACGTAAGTCTATTGTTAAATTTTCCAACAACCTTTATGGCATACAGGGCTGAGATGTGGTATGTGCGTGACTTTGTCTGCACAACAAAGACTTATTTTTAGCTGACCTCCATGTTTCTTTAAAATTCCCTTTTGGATTGACCAAATGTAAGATAGCAGGAAGAAGAGGCTGTTGTGTGTGAGTGTGGGGTGCTGGTTTGAAGGTTTCCTATTCCTTCAGGCAGGGCAGAGTACCATTGTATATTCAGCTGAACAAACCACTCTGTGCAGAGCTTTGTGTTTCTGGAACTGTACCACATTGTAATGCTGCTGGATAACATATGGGAGGAATATTTTCACCTCTTGGGCAGAGCATCTCTATTCAAGCGTCTAACTTGAAAAAGTCTCCATATCTCCTTTCTCAGCTCTGTTAGTAAGCAGCTGTTCATCCTCTCCACAAAGGAACTTAGAAAAGATCTTTGCTTCTTTTCCTGCTCTCCAAATGTCCAATACCCATACTTTAGACTTGTTTATGTTCAGCTGGGCATTTTAATTACCAGTGGGTGACATAATTTACTCCTTTCAGGGATGTCTCTTCATTTAAGATGTGGTGAAGTCGTTTCACAAATCATTTGCATGTAAGAAGTAGAGCAGGGGGCTTAAGAAGGAGCCCTGAGGTGTTCCATGAAAGTGGGTTGAAGATGTTGGTGCAGAGTCAAGGGGACTCATTGAGGCATGTTAATTTTGTTGGAGTCAGATATGTCTGGAGGTCTTTTGTCAAATGTCCCTTACAGCAAAAAGTCGTCCTTTTCGAATATGTGGGCAGGTAAAGTGGCGGTGAGTGGCAGGATATGTCTGTCGCAGTGGCGGCTGCTGGTCAGTCAAGGAGGGGATGCTCAATTTTTTTCTGGCCTACATCATAAATTTGTTTATTTATTTAAACGTAAATTCTACCCTCCGTTCCTTTTCAAGGAAATGATCTGTGACCCTGTCGTACCAACTAGGTGTCTTTTCCAGGGATTTTACCAGTGTTCTCTCAATGGCCAGCAGAGCTAGACTGCTTAAACGGCCTTGGCCCATTGTGTTGCGGGTGTAAGACTTGAGCCGCTTTAAACAGGAGAAGCTCCTCTCTACACCTGCAGCTGTAGCTGCTTGTTGGTGAAATCTTTAAACGCAACGCTCATCATTTTTAAGAAAGGTAAACTCACTGGGGATCGATAAAGCCTCCGGATCAGTCCAGAACAACTGAATGTAGAAGTTAGTAAGTCTCCGGTAGAGAGTTTTACTTCAAGATCGCTGATTGGCTCATTTCACTGTCAATCAAAAAGGGATTCAGCCTCAGAAAGATCATCCAATCATCATGCAGAAGCTGAGCGTCCAGGCCAGCCCACTGCCTCATAGACCCCCAGAGACGCTGAGCGTCCGATGGGCGGGACAAAGCCCAGCGTTTATCCAATGACCGTCCAGTTTCCACAGTGGAACAACCCACTCTACCCTACACTGCTGAAGTCTGAAGACGCTCAGCGTCCGACTGTGTTAAAGCGCTGAGACGCTGCGGGGATGAATGAGAAGGAAGTGGCACCAGTTACCTGTGATAAGAAGCTGATTCAGAACAAAAGATGAAGGTATTCTAGCGCATATTTAGGCAATGAAATGTACACACAGCAGGACATATCAACACTTTTTTATGGGGACATTTTAGGGGAAGCTGAGCTTCCCTTGCAGTCTTAGAGCAATTGCCACTGGTCTGTCGGCATTTAAGCTGAAGTGCCTTGAGGTCAAATATCAGGGGAGCACTCATCACAATGGATCCCAAACGGGACACCAGTAGAGGTGTAAAAGTGAAAAAACTTTTTGATTTGTGTCCAAATTTAAAGTCTCTGATCAGTATATTTTTCTTTTTCTTAAAAAAGAAAAAAATAAGTTTCATGTTTGGTTTCCCTTAACTTCTTCACATTCTCTAGAGTGCAGGCTTGTAGGCCTGCTTATGCTTTTTTTTTGCAATCAAATTTTAAATGATGTATAAAAACATACATAAAAGATGCAGAAAAACTGTGATGGTTTGGTTTTGTTTTCTTGGGTTTCCTTGTTTTTTGTGATTCCTTGTTTCCCTTGTTTTTGTTCCTCTTGTTTCTTAGTATGGTCTTTTGGTGTTTGGTTTTGTTTGATGGTTTTTCCTGGTCTTTCTTGCATTCTTGAGTTCTGTTTTTTCACGTGTTTAGTTCTGCCTCAGTTTCCCTCTTTTGTGATTGCCCCTCACGTGCTTCACCTGTCTCGTCACGCACCTGTGACTGATTGGTTCCTTGTCTATTTAGTCTCTGTGCTTCCTGAATTCCTTGTCAGTTCATTTTGTGTTTCAGTTAATTGTGTGTCACTCCTGTTGTCCGTTTCTGTTTGTAGCTGCTCAGTTGGTTTCCTCATTTCGAGTTCAGTGTTTCATGTGTTTTCAGTTGTCCTCAGAGACTTTTGTGACTTTGGAGTTTAGTTTAATAAATATTTTGTTTGGATTCTGCGCCTGGGTCCTCCCTTTATGTTTCCAGCTGCTACATACATGACAAAAACAGAACATGGTCCATAAGGAACCCCAAGTGCAAACACAGCAACATTTTCCTATAAGGGGGTAAGTTTAAGAGGCGGCATAATGGATGAATATTTGCCCCAAAATAGAGTTAATAGTGTTTTCATGTAGCTACAGCTCCTCCCTCCTCTGCAGGGATTGGCTTACACACACAAGCCACATCCCACTGTTTGTTTCACTGGACATTAGCTACTTTACTGAAACCAGTTTTCAGGTTCAAGTCTTTACGCCTAAGCATCAAACGAGTGGCCTGTTTTAGTTTTGTTTCCTATGAATCCAAAAGACACTTGATGTTTTGTTTTGTTCTCCCGAAGAGATGAAGTTAATCAGTCTGTGCAGTGAACTTGGATTTCAGTAACCTTTATTTTAGCACATCTTCTTGTATTGACTACTAATGTTCACATTCTCAGTCTGACCCTGAAATATTGGGGAAAAAAACACTGGTATGGATTCTGTCCAGAGCCAACACACATTACTCAACCCACTTGTGTTTACCAGCCATTTGCAGTATCTGTCTTTGGAACTAGAGAAATTGCATTTCCTTGCAGAAAATGCGTTGAAATGCTGACGCTGAAGACTTGAAATCGTGAAAAAAAAGCTGAAATGTGGAAAAATGTGAACTAAAATTGCTGAAAGGTGTAAGAAAAAGCATACCATGGAAATGTGAAAAAAAGTGAAGAAGAAAGAGTGAAGCAGTAGTAGTGAAGAAGACCAGGAAGTGAGGTAGAAGAATTGAAAAAGAAAGAGTGAGTAAAAAAGTAAAGAGGAAGATGGAGTGTAAAAGACGTGAGAAAGAAACAGTGGGGAAAAGAGTGAAGAAGCAGTGAGGAAGAAAGTGAAGCCAGAGTGATGAGGAAAGGAGTGAGGGGGAAGGGGTGATGAAGAAAAAGAAGTAAAGGAAGTAAAGAAGAAGGAGTGAGAACAATTAAGAAATGAGAAAGTTGTATGAAAAGAAGGAGCAAAGAAGAACTGAAGAAGTCTTTAGACTGTTTAAACAATAAAATGTTGAAAAAAATGTAAATAACAGCAAAATCTATGAGTTATGTGTAAATAGCATAAAGTCATGTGAAGTAAAGAAGTACACACACACACTCACCCAAACATACACACAGACACACAGACACACACATACACGCACACACTCACCCAAACACACACACACAAACGCACACAGACACTCACACAAACATACACATAAACACACACACACAAAGACAAAAACACACACACACACACACACACAGACATAAGCATTACGTGCACTTAAATGTGAGGGGGTTTTGTGTGAACTGATGTACCTTTAACATCATCAATACACACACATACACGTTTGAACCCTTTACATGCCCTTTCAAGGATAAGAAAACCTTTGTGTGTAAGCTTTCATTAAAAATACATGGTTTAAATTGAGTTATTTGATTCAAAACGAGTCCTGACTCTGTGTGTCTGTGTGTGAGTGTGTGCTTGTTTTGATAATATAGCCAGGCTCTCCCCGAATGCCCCAGAATGTCCTTATGAGTCATCATTCATGAGCAGCTGCATGGTTTCCATGGTGATGGGACTTCAAAGGACAGCTGCTGAGTGTAACGGTCACTTCTTTGTTACAGCTGCTCTCAGGCTGGATTTTGGGGTGGGAAATGGTCCGAACAAACGCTCGCTGTGGCCAAACCGTTATAGCTATCAGTGAAATGAGCGCACCGTGGGAATCCAGACGATCGGAGGAATCGGCCAATGTCAAATTTATATAAGTAGGGCCAGGAAAAAGTATTTAAAAATTTGTTTTAAAAAGTGGTTACAAAGGAGGAGTGTCTGATCACAGAATGGCTGGGCCCCTATGGCTGGAAAATCAGGTGTTCTCCAGGATTTGGCTACTTACTGGCCAAAGGATATAATTTTTGCCACCAAAAGCATTTTTATTAGAAGCAGGAGGAGTCAGGGAACATTTTGATGCCATTTTTATGACCCTGGAGTGAAATTTGTGGGCCTACGAGCGATTTGTTTGTGAAATTTCTGATGTGTCATCAGCTGCTGCTTCCACTCTGACTTGTGATGTCACGCACTCTGAGAGCTGAGTTTTTAGTGGAAAATCTGAAAAGTTTGTGTTGTTTAAGGAGTGAAATCTCAAAAACAGTGAAAGATAGTTAAAATGTTGAAAGATGAGTGAAAAGTGGAAAGATAAGTGAAGATTTTAAAGCAAGAATGGAGTCTGTAAGTGGAAGTATGATGAAGTTTGAGGAGCTCAAAGTTGAAGGAGTTTTAGGAGCAAAAGTCAAAGTTCCCCAGTCATTTCAGATGGGAAAATTTTTTGACAAAAAGTGAAATAATTCAAAAATTTTAAGAGTTAGAGATTAGAAAAGTCATAGCACACATGTCCTAAAGTAGCTGAATAGTTTAAAAGTTGAACGGTGAAAATCGGTGAAAAATTGTGGAAGGAGATAGGTGCCAAAAAATGTACGGAAGAAAAAGAAGAAGAAGAAGAAGAAGAAGAAGAAGTGAATAGAAAGTCGAAGATCTATAAGTTGAAATGCTGACTCAGCATTTCAACTTAATGAGTCTTTCCTCACCACCTAGTAATTAGCAGACATTAGCTCCCACCGCAAACATATTAGCATTAAACAGCAGGCACATTCGCTCCAATTAGCATTTAACTACCATACATTATCTGGCTCCATCTGAGTGAGGGTTTGTTTTGCTTCCTGTAAGCTCATTTAGTCTTACTCATTGCTTTCTCTTCTTTGTCTTCTGACGTCTCTCCTTTTTAGCTCATCATTATTCTTCTTCTGCTTTTAAATTCTTCACCTGCTTCCAAACAACCCCTCCCTCCCTCCCCCTCTTGGTTTTGTTAATTTGCTTTTAATTGTGGTTTAATTCTCTCTTTGATACCGACTCCAGTGCATTTTGCCCCGACACCTCAGGAACCTGACCCCTTGTTTCCTCCATGCAGTCCCTCATCTGGCACAGCTTTTCTCCCTTTCTCAGCCTCTCTTTATCATGCTCTCATTAATAGTTTTATGACATCTCTGCAGCAGTAATAGACTTTATGATACCCACAGTGCTGTGCAATTAGCATTCTCATCACCCCACTCGCTCTTTCTTTCTCTATCTCTCACTCCGTGCTAGCTGTGCTCCCCTTTCTTGCAACATAATATCATCTTTATTCTGATCACAACCCGCTCTGTCTTTCCTGATACCTGAAATCTTGTTGAGGATGTTCTTTGGATGTTTACTTGGTACACTTGTGTTTGTGCTTTTCAAACTACCTTAACGGCATGCTTTTATACATCCATATGTGCATGAGACACGGTTTCCCAAAATAAAAATATGTTTAACACTAGTTTTTATTCACACACCTGGCATCACACTTTTTACATCATATAATAATTCACCCTAGATTTTCCCCTTCTTCCTTCCCCCTTACTTTCCCCTAATGCAGGAATCTCAAACTCAACTTACCAAGGGGCCGCTGTCTGGGTGAGGCTGGGCTGCATCAAGTGTTCCACAAAAAAAAAGGGCTTCAAGTATTAAAAAAAAAAAAAAAAAAAAGTACAGTCTTTACAGGTCAGAACATGCAGAACATGAAGAGTTCTTCAGAACATTTGTCTTGAGGGAGGAAGAGACTGAGACCCTCAGTATGGCTTTAAGATGATCATCTTTAAGTTTGGACCTGAACTTTGACTTATTAAAGTTCATTGTGGAGAAGAGCTTTTCACACAGATAGGTGCTGCCAAAAAGGCACATGATCCAAACACCATATAGCACGAGGTGACAGGATATATTTTCCCTCCACTTGGTGACACAAACATGTTACAAGTGACCAATTGCTAATTTGCATTGTTGTCATGAGCCTGAGCTATGGTAGCCCACAAGTGTTAAAAAATATAAAACGCCCAGATGCATGCAAGTAAAAACATGCAGGCCGCACTAACACAAAGCTTTGATTTCAGGCAGGGGGCCACCAAATATTGTTCTTGGGGCCGCAAGTTTGAGACCCCTGCCCTAATGCAGTCAAACCCCTGGAGCAAAGGAGGCCTCATTCAGGCATCTTTGGGTTGCAGAATTTTAAATATGTTAAAAAATGAGGTCACATGGGAAGAACAGATCTTCAGATAAGTGGATAAATGTTCCACTTCATACCCACACCAGTGCTGAACTCCTGAAGTTTTTCTTCTTTATACTTTGTATCAATTATTACAACTTAAGCTACATTCATCTCTTACAGCACAACATCCCAATAAATCACAGTATTGATGTCAAAATGAACACCAACAGAAATCTTATTATCATATAAAACCTTTAGCTGTTATGTCCTCTTTATGTGACTTCTGGTCTTTCTGCAGTCAGCTTCAAGCATGAACAGCAACTTTTAGCACTTCAGCATAGACTTCATCTTTCTCTACCGCATGTTACCCCTTGGTTAAAACATTAGCTTGATTAGCCACTGATGGTAACATTAGTCAAGATGAGCATGACTCTTGTAGGAATATTTGTTGACATGGCTGTCCTCACCACAAACTCTCCTTCTGGATACTTGGCAGCTGACGCATCTTTCAGCATCAATTTGGCCCAACTTAAGAATTTATGACACTATCACAGCCACTTATGGTTTAAGCTCCGTCATGGCGGTCTTACAGGTGTACCTACAAGCTCGGCTGACGTTGCCTGGATTGCAGGTCAAGAGCTTGCTCCTCTTTTTTCCTGTCAGAGATGTTTGGAGCAGAGTTCCTCATCAGGCTGCTCTCACATCATGCCCAGAAAGTTTCATAACTATCTCTCCAACATGAGATAAAAACAGATGATTTTGTTATGTTTACTGTGGTAGAGAGCTTACAAGCACAGCAGTAGCAAGCTATGAAGTCACTGAGGTCTGGACCTCAGTAAAAATGGAAGAAACGCCAAATGGCATGTTGACCCTTAGAGGTCCCTGATCATAGAGCTGTCCCATCAACCAGTGTCAAAAGCACAAGTTTCCAACTTTTTCCCACTTTTTATTTGATGGTGAATGGCCACATAAAACCAGAGTGGTACTGTTTCTATTTTGCATAAAGATGAGTACTCTGTGGCTCCACATATATCTAGACACATGAAATATGGATGTCTAGAGTGCAGGTGTCTTAGTGGTCTTGGTCGCGCTCCATATGGTGAAAGCCCTTGAGCAGACAGGTTGGGTTCAAGTCCAGTCTGTGGCGACTTTCCCGCATGTCGCTCCCCACTCTCACCCTGTTTCCAGCTCTATCCACTGACCTGTTCTCTCATGTTAAAGACATAAAAAACCTGAAAAAAAAACAATTTTAAAAAACAAACAAAAAATAACAATAGAATAAAATAATGATGTCAAATTCTGGACCTCCTTATTTTGAAACCCTAGCTATAGCCATGCTTGCAAGGTCTTTTTTTTTTTTTCCAATCATTGTCTTATTTTACTTCATGAGACAAAACAATCTGCTGATTCCAGACTCACTCTTCTTTGACTTGTCGTGTTGTAACAGCTCATCTCTGAATGGCTCATTTTAAACTGAGTGTTATTACAACTTTTTGCTGTCTGGGCTTGAAGTGAAATATACTGACAAGTGGCCTTTAACACACCTATACTTAACAGAGACAAACATGGTAGGGATGCACTTGTGGTCTGGGCATCCATGAGTTCATCAATACCATAAATTCTTATTTTCAGCTTGAATATCATTGATTATGCCATTGATTATTACTATTCAGACGTGAGGACCCTCTGAAAACGAGATGTAGCATCTCAAGAGGCTAACCTCTAATAAATCAGACGACAGGTCTATGGTTCATGGATCTGTCACTAACTTCAGTTCACACTTTAGTCCACTTGTCTCCTCTTACCTCCCTTCCTTCGCCCACACACCCAACACAGCATGGTGTGGATTTGCTGTTCATCATGAGACCGGGGTCCACATTCGAGATTTCCTGCTGCTTAACAGAAGGTTTTTTCTTGCCGCCATGATGGAGGGATTCATGATTGGCTATATGGATTAATGTTGGGTGTTGGATGTATATATTTGTATATATATGTATATGTGTATCTTTATATGTATATATGTATCTATGCATATATGTATATCCTCAAAATGAAGAGCTTTATGCTCTGTTGTAAAGTGTCTTGAGATAACACGTTATGAATTGGCGCTTTACAAATAAAGATTGATTGATTGAGATTGAGTGTGATCTGGCCTTTCCTGGTGTTTACTTTTAACAATAAATTACTGCTGTTAAGGAGCTTTGACCAATTAGACAATTAGAATTAGACACATCTGGATGATTAGTAAGAGCTGAATAACAATAAATGATATTTTTACCATGACACTGACAAAGATGAAGATAACCAATAGTATTGTCAGACATGTCGCCAATTTATGTTGCTAAGTGAGCCAATTTAAAAGCACTCACGCCCTGCTGTCTGCGATATTAGATATAGGTGAAGATAATGCAGTCGCCCTTTTCCAGCTGACCATTAAATCTCTTTTATCACCTGGATGGTTCTGTGTGGTACTCTTCATCAATCTGTCCCTCCTGTGCTGTGTGGAACCTCAACCTGACCCTGGTCTTCCTTCTCAGCCAATCACTGCATGATAAATTACCTGCTTTCAGTCCACATGACTTGAACATACATTCACTCTTTGACCATGCGTGTTTCCTACAGACACAGGCTGGGCACTGACATTAGAGGTTGCAGTAAAAAAGAAGACACTACTCACAAAGATGAGATTAAAACATACATAACAGTATGCTATGTAAATTTCAGTATCCACACATTTACAATTTAATTAATATAACAACAGCACGACCAAACAAAACATGTTGATGTGCAGCCAGAGGGCAGTTATAAATATTACAGTACTGACAGGGTGAGCAAGACCCCATCAAAAAGAAATGTCAGAACTTCTGGAACAAAAGTTTCCAGGAGTTCATATGTTTCTGTTTTTATAATAACTGACGACAAAATGACGTCCCCGCTCACTTTAACTCTTTCTGGATATACAAAAAAACACAAAGTAAATCAGTTTAGCAGGGCCGAATACTACAGTACATCCTGGTCCACTCGATGACGTGTGTGTGCACAACTCTATTCAAACACAATGAAAAAAAAAAAAAATCTGCCAAAGGATAAGAAAAATGAACTTGTCAGTTTCCTTGAAATTAGAAGAATTTGTTAAAGGCAGGGTACGTAGTCATGCAAAACTAGCATGAATTTGAGTGTAGTATGTCTTTAGGAGTCCATTTAGTCCCCGCCCTCCCACACTTGGAGCTCCTCTAAAATGACGTCCCCGCTCACATGCATGAGCACCACTGATTCTCAATCATATGATGGTGACTGATTCAAAGCCACAGACTTAAACTGGTCCTCAGCTCATGGTTTTTGTTTGCTCTACGTTAGCAGTAATCAGGGTATAGGTAGTTTTTCTGTCATTCTCCAGCGAACTTGGATCCCTCTTGGTTATTGAATCAGGACTCGTGCACGCCGGTGACACATACATGCAGGAGGCGGGCAGAACAGCAGAACAGGATTTGATTGGTTTAATAAATTGGATCCTAATCACTAGGATTGGTTGTTGTTTTCCCAGGTTTAATCCTGCTGTAGACAGCAGATATTATTCACTCTATTTTAAGAACACATCATGTATTGATTAACATCAGGACATAAAGATCATTTTAACTAGAATAACAAAAAGTCTATCTGAATCTGATTACCAACCCTGACTTTAATATATGCAAATTTTCTTATCCCATTAGCAGACTTTTTTTTTTTCTTTGTTACAAGCAAATCAGACCTCATTCTTGTCTTTTAATATCTTGAAATGTGACCTGTTTCTGGATTGCTCAGAATGTGGCTCATATTAAGTCTAAAAGACATTTTTTTTACTCTGAAATCTAAGCAAGTGTTTTTGTCTTATTCTTTCATTGTTTGAGAAAATGAGTTTTATTCATATAAGTATAAGTCTGGTTTCTTTTATACACATGAAACACCTGTCGATACATTTATTCAGTGTTTTACTATTTTTTGCTCACATGGAAATACAGATATACAAGCACATCAGCTCAGCAAGAAAAACACTTGTTCTGTTGGTGCTTGTTTAAACACACTGTGTGAAATCCATCGTATGAAGCATGTGGGTCAGTTTTATGAGAGTAACTCATGAAGACAACTCAGGAAACTTCAATAAACCAGTCAAAAAATAGATTCTGGTCAATGATTAAAACCCATAGGACTTTTCACAGAGTTACAGTAAGTGGACTTTTGACTGAAGATCTATGTGAGCTTTCTTGAACCCCTGAATATGGATGAGGCTGGTCAGGATTTCCTCTTGTTCACCAACCTCTAACTCCTTTACATTTAACACTTCTAAACTCGTTCTCCTTCCTTTTAATTGGTTTATCTCCTCGTGCTTGTCATCTGTGTCTCAATGACTTCGTTCAGCAAGGGACCGATGTATCCTCCTGATGTTGTGGAGGATAAATCTGCAGGAGCTGGTTGTCACAGTGCTGATGGCAGCGAAAGATAGTTTTCACTGCCAGGTTCGTGCAGACAGAGTCGTGGGACACCACAGAGTTTTCAGTGGTATATTAATAAGAACATACTGTCTGACAGTGACAGCATATTTGGAATGATGTATTTATTTTATAATTAGCTTACTTGCTCAATCTGGTGCTTTCCCTGCCTTCAATGCAAACAGAATAACTGAGTTAATCCAAAACTACTGTAATATTACTGAAGGATACTGAGTTGAAGGATTATGACTTCTCCTGAGTGGGTCACTACCAGCAAGCAATGGTCCAAAGGAGATGTCACAATGGTAAATGGTGTATGTAGGTAATGTCAAAGGTAGCTTTTTATGTAGCCAAGACAGAGATGTAGCACTGACATGCAGATGTCGTGAAAGACGTTGGCACAAGTTTCATTTTGAACCTTTTTTTTTTTTTTTTTTTTTTTTTTGTTTTTTGTTTTACCCCGTAACGTGACGTCTTGATCGCATGTTCAAAAACCATCACGTTAATGTCTCTGGACATAAGGGTTTGGGCATTAAAAACATTTGGCCAGTGTGACAATGCCTAGTTTGTTTGGCCAGTGTGATTGCAAGTGTCGGTGCCGGTGTTAAAGAGCTGCGTCGGACCAGAACAACAGAACATGAGCCAAAAAGTCTCTAAAGTTGTAATCCTGTTCTTTGTGTCTCACTCTGCTGACTCTGATGAGACCGCGCTGAATGTAAACAGACGCTTCATGGGGACGCAGGCGAGCCATGTAAAGTCTGGTTTAAGTTGGAGTAGTGTCACCGCGGCCGTACTGGCCAGCTGAGGAACAGCACTGTGGGGGGGCAATAGTACTTGAGTTCAGCCTGGTACGAATGGTCAGTGTGACTGCGCTCTCAGTGCTTGCTGGGTAGTTAAAAGTTTTGTAGCAAGTAAGTGATTTATTGGTGAGGCCAATACAACTTTTCATGTGGTTTTTGGTGCTCTTGTTGTGTTTCTGTGAGTTTGGCACCCTTTCTGGACATATGGATACTTTTTATGTCTGATTTTATCCCGTTGATGCAGGTTGTGTTTTTTTTATCTAAAATATGTACATAAACATTATTAAGAATTATTATAAGATCAATGTAGCAGGATTGCCATTCTTTGCAAAATCTTGTTCTATGACTAAAAACCCTTGTCTCTAGACATGAGAGGCTGTCAAAGATTGATCTTTCAGATGTCTTTAAATGTTCTTAAGTTTCCTGGTGTATGAGAGGTAGGAGTTAAATGACTGGGTTTGAAAGAGCCTTTAAACCCAGGCTGAGTCACACAAAAACAAAGATGGAACAGGCCAAAAGTTCAACCTTTGCAACTTTATGCTCAAGTACATAGTTCTGAAAAAAAGTGAAACAACTGTGTCATTTATTGAAATTCCAGTTTAATTGATTTAACTTAAAAACCTTTTATTTTTGTTTATTTTAAGTATCAAGTGTCAGCTCTCATCAGCTCTGCAGGACTTCTGTTGCTGCCATTACTCTGGACTTTTCAGGATCAAAAGGGATTTTAATGAAGTAATGAAGGTGATGGAAGAAAAGTTCTAATACACAGATCGAGAAGTCGAGGAAGAATTATAACATTCATTTTATTTACCACACCACCTCTTAGAGGGTTAAGTGAGCACAGCATCTGTAGGCTCTGATATTGGGAAATAAATCTTCCAAGCCTTACTGTCCTTCACATAAAACTCAGTACAATTTATATACAGATCTAATACTGTTACATCTCTCATTGCATTCTGTTTTACACAATTGTTTTTTCCCCCCTGGAAAATCTGACTTCTCCCTGAACTGTCTTATAATACTTTACATTCTTGTTACATCTCTGAAACTATTCCACAAGGGTCACATTGCACCCTCCCATGTCTTCCTGTGGGTTCTGATACTTTTCTTATTTACATGTTTAAAGTCTGCAGACTGGCTTCAGAGATGGAGCATCATTGGCAACATGAGTTTAAAGACTGTAAGAGCAGTTTTCATGCTCCTTATTCAGATTCAGTAAAGCATATTGTGCTTTTCCATTATTTTAATAACAGATATGAAGTAATGATGCTGGATGTCCACACTAAACTTCAGCAAAGTTTCAAACTGTTACAAATCCATATGTTGCAGGAATTACTGATTTTTTTTCTGTAAACTGCTCAAAACAGTCTGTTCAGCCCGTACATAAAACCACTACACGGTCTGCCACTAGAGAGAGATGGTATGGAGTTTAAAAAAACACAGTACACCCTCTTTAAAGACAGTATTTCACAACAAAAGCTAAAAATTAAATTGTACATTAGATGACATAAGAATTTATCATGCAACCACTCATGAAAAACAATGTATTTACATTACCTTTATAACATACCCAGACCAGGCAGTCAAAGGTGCATCCAGGCCGTGTTGTGGTCAAGACATCATCCTTTGAGTCCACGCTGAGTCTGAATAACAGCAGAGGAATTCAGGTCAGAGTGAAAAGCTGGTTTATCCTTCTGCACTGACATGCTTGGAGCAAATCATCATGTTAAACTGAGGATGATACATGTTCCTGTTTATCAAACAGCAATTATTAGAAGGAAAAACAGAGAGGAGAAGTCAGAGGTGATGAGATGTATGACCATTGTATGATTAAAACTGGGCCCCTGTGACAGATGCTGTAGGTTTTTAGACTCCCTACAGACATCTGCTAAATCTATCAAAGGACAGACACACAAACCATTCTGTTCCAGTACCAGAAACATAAAAATAGGTGTGTCTTAAACCTGGATATTGGGTTCCCCCTGTTTATTGTTATAAAGTTATGCAGTTATATTTAATCCAAAATCACACTAGTTGAAAATGTATATATATATATTTTATTTTTATTCATAATTGGTGTATCTACTGGTTAGTTCATGAATCTTCTCTTTGAGTCTGATATTTATTATCATCATCATTATTTATTATTATTAATTTATTTATAATGTAAGAATAGTTGAATGTAACCTGGAAAATAAACCCTGATCTTATACACTCCAGTAGAGCAGATGGATGTTTTGCTCCTCGGGGTGTTCTCTAATGAGCTTCACCATCACTTTTTTTTTTTTTTTTTTCCCACAAAATTCCTCCAACACCTTCCCGATCTTCACAACAAACTCTTGTTTCACCACCTTAAAAATGGTGTCATTTATTATCACCTCACCTCTTCAGTATCTGCTGTCTCCTCGCTCATTTCCTCACACTCATCAGTGCATGCTTTCAACCTGTTGTTGCTCCTTGTTATCACGACAGCCTGTGCATCACCCTGCTCCCTACACATCCAAACCCATCCTCGGTGATTGAGGGCTTCATTTATTCAGACGGATTGATCTTATAAATTATTTTTACAGGACAAGGCCACTGTCAAAACTGTTGTCTTCAAATATTCGATGAATATCACATCTTGTATATAACCTTCTCTCTCTTTACAGAGTGAATTGTAAATGTCCCCTCCAGCATGTCATGCATTATACAGTGTTTCTCCTGTTCTCCTTATATTTTCTCTTTCTGCTCTTAACAAAAGAGTGGACATATCCCATCAAAGCCCTGTGTGTGTTTTTGCATTACATAAAAAGGGGCAAAAGATACCATAGAGACATCTTTGTTGCTCAGTGAACATTTAAAGTATTTTTTACTTATTTATTTATTTTTTTGTGTGCATAAACTATCAAATCAAACTACAGCGTTTGCACAAAGAGCTTCATAGTAATGAAACCACAGAGACTTGTTACCTGACTTTATGCTTTCCCTCAGGTGGGAGTTTTAGCCTCTTTCAGCTCAATACGTTCTGGTTTTGCAGCCTGCTGCACATCTCTAATTGCTCCGTCTCAGATAACACCTAACTGCTACATACAGGAAACTGATGAAAAGCAAAACGTTCAAAAATACCTTTACCAAACAACCGAAAGAATGCTTTAGTTACTCTCTTTATTATCGATGTCAGATAGTTTAAGTGTTGTGTCGAAGGGTTTCGATGCTCCGTTTTCAAGCTGCAAAAATACAACAAATGCAAGACCAAAGCAAAAGTGACTCAGTGGTAGTATATTATTGTATTCTTACTTTTAAAAAAATGTTAAAGAGGGAGTATGATGCTATTCCCATATTTAAAACATCAATAAAAAAGCAGTGATTCTCATTTATATTCTGCCATACAAAAAAAAAATAAATAAAAAAATTGCTAGCACCAGCATTCTTTCTGCATACAATCACCTGATTATCAAAACGGATTCATAAAATGAGCCGAGGTAACATCAGCAACAGCTTAAAACAATTTCCAAGTTCAGGTTACTCAGTTTGTAACATTTAAACAACACTGCTCAGTCTGTGTGATTTCTAAAAGAAAGAAAGAAAGAGAGCAAATGATTAACTGGGGTTTGAAGGTTTACAGACTTAAAGTCAGGGTTGGTAGTCACGGAAAACTAGCATGAATTTGAATGTAGCATCTCCTCAGGACTCTGTTTAGCCCCGCCCTCCTGCATGTCATATAGAGGACAGAAATCTACCCATTAGGTTACTGAAGTATGGCAAGCCGTTTTAACATTTAAAAGCTGAGTTCGCCTATCTAAAATTTGAATTTTGACTAGGCGAAATGTGAATTATAGATATCCATAACTCAATTTTGCCTAGGCGAAAACACGTCACATTTGCCATTCATGTGTTTCGGATGACTCATTGCGGATATCCAAAACGTCATTATGGATACCAAAATGTGAATAACAGATATCTACAAATGAATTTTGCCTAGGCAAAATTTAATTTAAGCTATCCATAAATAAATTTTTAGATATCTTAAATTGAGGCGAATTAGAGTTATCTGTAATTTGAATTCCGCCTAGGCGAAATTGAATTACAGATATCTTGAATTCAAATAACGGATATCCAAAATTCATTTGTAGATATCTGTAATTCACATTCTGGATATCTGAAATGACGTTTTGGATATCCGCAATGAGTCATCCAATACACATGAATGGCAAATGTGACGTAATCTTGCCTAGGCAAAATTGAATTACAGATATCTGTAATTCGAATTTTGGATAGTCGAACTCAGCTTTTAAATGTTAAAACGGCTTGCCATAACTGAAGCTGCCCTGTCTTCATGGTTCAGTCAGTTCTCTGCAGACAGCTCAACTCACTACCTTTGTTCAAAACAGCTCACTTTGAGTAAAGTGTGGACTCAAACTGATCTGGACAGTGCTGCTGTATGACTCTGTGTCTTTTTCTTCAATAATTAGGCATCAGGACAATGGAAAAAAAATAAGTTATGAAGTGTTTAGAAAGAGGAACACAGGCTCCAACCAGACACACCCTACAGGAAGCCTTCAGTCCTGATCCACCATGGAAAAAAGACACAACATACACCAGCTTATGTAAGTCATGAGTTGGGGTTTTCTTTTACAGGGCACTATAAATTATCTTCTCTGACATCTGTCCTGCTGCAGATTTCAGGTATAATCATAGTTAATAATAGAAATAGACATTTAGATAGATTATAGGAGTTGCTTGCAGGTTTGGATGAAATCTTCTCTTTGTACATGTATTTATTTAGACAGGTACATGAGTATTTGAATACTGTTTAAAGTACGGACAAAAGAAAACCCACTGGATTTAAATGCATTGTAAGCAGCTTATAGCCAGATGTGTCTCTGGTCTGGCTCTGCTCCATCTTAGGACTGGATCAGAAAAGTTTCTCTTCAAGTCAATGTGTCAGCTCACTGGATTTGCTCTGTTGCAGTCCGCTGCGTCTCTGCTCCGGCAGAAGATACACAACCGTCTTATTTTTACCAGATGCTGGAGGTGTGATGCCTCGGATTACTGAAAGGCTGATCGAGTGGGACAGGAAGTCATGCACAGAAAGTACCTTAAAAAAGAGCCAGTGACTTTTAAAATAAACAACCTGGGTCAAAACCAGATTGCATTTAGCCTGACTATAACGAGAAAAAACTGACAGAATGAGCAGAGCCAGACCAGGAGTCGGCAGGTTGGAGGGTTTAACAGCCCAACATGAAGAATATAACAAGACCAGCTAAAATGATGAGGTCATCGCTTAAGGACTGGTTCATGAGATGTTGGAAGGACGGGCCTCAAATACCAAGGTCTCTCATAGCCCCACCCCCTGACAGGCCTCCAGAAGGCTAGCCAATCAGGAGGAAGAGGAGTCATGAAGCAGGGAGCCTTAAAGAGACAGCAGCTAAAATGAACCAGACAGAAGCTGAAATAAGATGGAGATGTAAATCATGTAAAGCTACCATGTGGTGCCAGGGGGACAGTGCAAAGCTCTTGTCCTTATTCAGCTCTTCTTCTTAGAACTTAACAACTGACACACACTTTTAGGAGTGCTAACAGTCATAACTCTTGACACTGTTCCTTTTATCACTCATGCTCGAGTTTCTTGTTGAAATCAATAAGTTTTAAAAGCATTCTGCAGCTCAGCTGTCATTCCCTGAATTACAGAGGAGGACTGATTATTAAAATATCCATGTTATAAAGCCAGTTCATTATACTAGAAGCAATCATTAACTGTGCAGACTTAATTACCGTTGTCAAGGAGTTTTGACCAATCAGAAATTAAGTAGTTGACACGGCAGGATGATTAGTACAAAGGCTGGATAACACACCATAGGAAGAGAGAACAGGAGGGTTTTTTTAATGTGCTTTTCTCCACTTTCAACCCACTCATTCAGCGTCTGTGATGTGAAACCCCAGCTTAAGGCTCATTGCACAAAGAAAATAACTGAATAAAAAAAGCTGGCCTTTGGCTTTATCATCAAAAATTTACTGAAACTCATTGAATCATTCATTGAAAGCTCAAAGGCAAATCGAGATTGGTTTATTCGTGAATTTCTATACACCAGTGCACCTCTCTCCTCCCATTGCTTTCTCTGACTTATTAGTAACCTAAATTTGAATAATTTATAAATGAATGAAACATTGTACACTGTCAGCTCTATCTGACATGCAATCTGAACTATGTTAGAATGATTATTAAAATATCCAAATTTCTCATCACCATGTGGATAAATTATTCCTCAACTTTTGGCGTTTTCATTAAACAGCATTTCAGGAAAGAGACGAGAGAGTCGAGAGGACAGGTCCTGAAGGTTTCAGTTTGAGAGCTGAGAGACAGCACTGAGCTCTTTGAGCAAAGATGGTCATTGGGCTCAGAAGAGCCCAGCTGTCAGACAGCTGCAGAATACTTCTGTCTGGAAACCTGGAAACTGCAAAACTTCATTTTAGAGCTCTGTTTGGAGAGGTGAGGAGCATAATCATGTTTTTCTCTCTCAAACACCGTTTCAGGTTTGTTTTTTGAAAATGACTCTTTGATAAAGCCAGCAGTGCTTTAATTGTGCCGGAGCTAGCCGGAGCGCGCTCCGGGACCTCTTGGATCGGATCCAGGACCTATTTGATCCGCTCCGGCACCTCTTTGAGCTGCTCCGTCACCTTTCCTGTCAATAAATAAACTGTGTTTTTACCATTTTACTCAAAAATTAGGTAAAACGGGGGGAAAAGTGATTCATGCCGTCACGCGTCACAACGCCATGCGCATTGCGAAGGTATTGTTTCCGCACCGGCACCGCGCACAAACGACACTTAACAGCCAGGTGACTGACAACGCTGTTACACTTGGCCTGCTAAAATGTCAAAGCGACAATCAAAACTCTCAAGTTTCTTTAAACCAGTCGGTCAGCCAGACCCCAAACTGGCCAAAGTTGTTCCAGAGGCAGAGCCCGGCTCCGCAGATACGGGTGGTGACAGCGTGATAGCCGCTGAAGATGTGGTCTGTGCAGTCAGGAGCACAGATAAGGATGAGGGAGCAGTGACGTCAGTTCACGAGAAACTGTAGTCACCACTGGTGACTACAGTTTACAAGAGAAGACAATCGGTTAACAAGCATAAAGTTATTTGTGGGCAAAGCTCACAACAACATGGCAAATAGGAAATTTCCTTCCAAATACAGACCTTTTTTCTAATTCTTTCTTGATTTTTGATTCTCAGGCTTTTGTTAAATTTATTGTATTTATTTTTTTCTGGCGTGGTGCTTACATGACAGTGACACACACAAAAAAATCCCAATAAAATGTGTTTATTTGCAATATGTCAGTTATTTAAATTGCTCATTCCAAATTGATTCCAAGTGTTCTGATGGACCACGTGGTGGGCCAAATGTTGCTGCAAATGTTATACTAGGTAAGTGCGGAAATGAAGGTGAAAAAGAAGATAAAAACGCGTTAAAACCCGAGAAAAAAGGTTTCTTTCGGCGCACAATTTCGAAGGGGGACCCGGCACCTGATTGGGGACAAATTAAGCACTGAAAGCCAGCCCTCAAACACTTATTTATCAATATCAAAGCTTTGTTATTTTTAATTAATTATTTCTTCTGGTCCATATAACAGATCAGTTTTCAGGTTAAAGCTGACACGTGTGTTTGTTTACCTTCATGCGTGTTCACGTGTCGTCTCCTTCAGTCTGTGGTCAGATGTTAAAGGAGGAGCCACTGGTTTTGGGTTTTGTGGTTTGTTTTTAAAGAAGTTACGGCTAACGCTGACAAAAGCAGAGCAACATGTTCACTATGTAAAAAAACATGAAAGAGGAGACGGGGACATTTTTATTTGAAAGAGAAAACTAAGATGTGAGCTGTGGTGATGTGCTGCTGGTAGGAGAGCGAGTGTTTCCATCTTCACAGAGATGTCCGTGGATCACTTCAAAAAGCTCTTTCTCTGTTTCTTCTGCTGGTTGTGACTTTAAACTCGTTGGCTGCATGCTAACTACAGGAGGTCACAATCTTCACATGTTGTCATGGGAAAACACTTCTTCTCTCTGTTTAGTTCAGTGCTGTGAAGCCACCTCACCTCTTCATGATTGACAGGCAACTTCAAAATAAAAGCACCTTCTTCAAAATAAAACTGCTTTCAATGCATGTGATTTAAACACAAATAGAACCCAAATATCAAACTTAAATTTGATTCAACAACTTTAAAACACTAAAAGGTTGGTTTATGATTCAACAGTTGCATAGTGGGTGTTCACTGAGATGTTCTGGGAGCACATAAAAAGATTTTTGGGACTTTTCCAGGACTTGAGCTGAGGTACTACGGACTTGACCTGGACTTGAAATTAGATAAAGAGGACTCAACTCAGATTTTTTAGGGGTGACTCTGATTTAACTTGTTCTTGAACACTGAGTTCTCTGGACTTGACTCAGACTTGAGCTCTGGTGACTGGACGATGACACTGCTACACACAGAATATTGATGACCCTCCAGTGAGTCAAACTCTGTGTTCTTACAACTTAAAAGGCTTTTATAGTTAGAAAAACAAAAACAGTACACAACAGGGAAGACTGGACCATATAAGGATTCACTTCTTGCCTTTGGGAGTCACTCAAAGGTGAGAGATCCAAACACTCATTTATCAAACTAGCATCAACAACCCTGAGGCGCCCCAAAGCCTTTGAATCTGGCAGCTTGACTGAGTTGAAAGAGCATCCCTGGTTGGTGTCAGGCTCATTCAGACATCATGTTTCTCCTGTCAGCTGACTTAATTTCCCCTCTCACCCTGCAATTCAGCCTCTTCAGACTTCTGTCACCACAAGGCTGGTTTCACTCATCTGTTCCCAGGACTTTGTAGGGATTTCAGGAAGACAGAGTTTCAGAGGGTGGGGATATGAACTGGGATATACTCCTACGTTCTTCTCAGGCTTAGAAATTAACATATATGGGACTTTTTGTGGTGATGTGTAGTTAGCCAATAGCAGGTAAAGATATCTTTAAGGTGGTAAAGTTGGGCTGTAATAATCTTTTTTTTTTCTTTCAATTTATCTGGCAATTATTTTCAAGATAACCTTTAAAAAACTGGCAATTTATCAGAGCCTAACAACATAACATCTCTCTTGTTTGTTTGTTTTTGTTTTTGTTATTGTAATGGTAATTCAGCATCCAATCCGCAGCCACTCTTAAGCCTATTGTCTCCGAGGGTTGAGGTCACTGGCATTGTTATTGCTTGCATTTTCTAACCAAGGTACCGATGTGACCTTGACATCATTAAAGTGTAATCTTTGTTCACTTTTCAGGACTGAACATAACAATATCAGAATCCTATAATGCAGAAAAAGAGATTACCCACTCAGGTGTTCATTTTCCACTCCTTCCCTGTGAAGGTGTCACAGTCCTCCTCTCCATCGGTTAATGTCCTACAGCCCCGTCATGCTTTCAGGTAGCAGGCTGCAGAGTGTTTGTGAGGGATTACGTCAGGTAAATGAGGGATTTAGCATAATGTGGGCCATGTCTGTTTTGACTTAGGCAGGATATGGGGTCATGTAAACATTGCCGTGGCAACCCAATCCCCTGTGGGAGGAGGTGATTAGAGACTTAAGGAGGAATGAGCCGTCTAATCCCTTTAATTTGACTTTCTATGCCTCTGTTATGCGTTCTAGCTCTTTCACTGGGATTCCTAATTTTCCCTCCCCTGCTGTGATTGGTTCACATTTTTTCCTGTTATCTCTTCTCACACTTCCCCTTGGTTCCTCGACTTCCCCCTCTGTCAGTGCATTTCTCCTCCATTATTAACCTTTTCTTTCTGTAAAATTAAAATGATACAAGAAAGACACTGTGATCATCCACTACAGTTTAAATTAAAGTCTCCAAGTCAGAAGAGAACAAACTTGCTTCTTCACATATATGAGCGCGAGACAACACATCAACTCAATTTCAGGCTTTTCTGTGAAAAGAGGAGGAGAGGGCCAATCTCCTTTGATCCCACCAAACCCAGAGAGAGAGGTGTCTGTGTACACCTAGGTGTAAGGCAATGCATTCACAGAAACTACCCTTCGTATTCCACGTATTCAGCTCTATAGATGGTAAATTGCTTCATTTATCACCGGCCAAGCGGATTAGTGAATCTTTTTTATTACCCGTCAAACTGAATTTTCACCAGTATTTAGTGGGTGGTAATTTAGAGCCCTGATATAATATATATATATATATATATATATATATATATATATATATATATATATATATATATATATATATATCAGATAGCAGATTCAGCTTATATTCTTTTATTTTTTGTCATTTTTAGTGTTGTACACAAAAAAGAAAAAAAAAAAAACATCAATCACGTCTATTTTAATTACCTAAAATGTTACACAAAAATTGGATTTTTTCATCTCCGTAATGCCTTCATGGTTATGTGCACTGCTGCATGGTTCACATTTAAAGAGCCCAAAATGAAGAAAACAACAGTAACAGAGGTTAACTGCACTAACACAAAGTTACCCAGAGGGCAAATTGGGGTCTTGAAACACACACACACACACACACACACACACACACACACACACACACACACACACACACACACACACACACACACACACACAAACACAAAGAGGTAAAAACCAGCCTTTAAATTGAGCACCTCACTGACCTCAGTAACCCCCTCAGGCCTCAGACCCTCTGTTCATACACACCGTATTCAACAAACACAATCAACATACATGCTTCACCTTTGGCCTTTTTGGCCTTTTACAATTGTTGCCTTTAACATTGTTTTGGCTGCCTCTTTATCCAGTCTGGACCCCAGGAACTGTGTTCCAGGACAACAACCCTTTAGCTACAGTACCTTAGTTTTAAAGCCTTTTCTTTAACCACAGTGGCCCCTGAACTTGGCAGCATTGTCACATTTCTCCTAAAATAATTTGAACATGTTGTGACTAACCTTAACTGTGAGCACTAATGACAAAGTGAGGTCTGCTGAAACTTCAGCAGTGTTACAGACATAGTGTAAGAAGAGGACAAGAGCATCTTTAAACTTCAAACCACTCTAGGTGGTGCCACTAAAGCCCTGTTTCCACCATGTGGTCCGGTATGGATCAGAACAGTTTGGTATGGGTCAGATCAGTAAAGCCTGATCCTGTTTGCATTTCCACAGCCAGCTGTGACCTTCTTGGTTGGCAGCATGCAAGCCTGTAGCTGATAGCTACTTCAGCTATGTCAAAGCGTGACAGCATAGCAGCAGTGGTAGTTTCAGTAGTGTACCTTAATAAATCAAATAGAGAAGAAGAAAAAAAAAGATGCCATTTTCCAAACAAAAAGAATCTTATCTTCATGAAATCAACTGGAGAGATAAACATGGCAGGGTTATGTGTCGATTCTTTCCACCAATCAACGGACTGTAGTGTTTCTAGCTCCACCTTCTGGGGTTGGATCAGTATTTTAGGGTACTAAACTGTGGGACAGTCAGGTTGGTAATTTGGGGATCTCTCCCAGCTTTAGTCAAAGGAAACTCCACAAAATGCAGGCTGAACTGCAACAAACGTAACAGTACGTAAACAATGCTTCCGACCGCAAGGCCAACGGTGCCCCAAGTTTTAGACACTAGAAGCCTCTTTGTAGACAGCTACAGGAGGCTCAAATCTCAGTCAAGGCAGCCATGCCCTTACACATAGCTTTAATGACTGAAAATAACAAATGACATGCCTCTGTCCCCTCTATCTCTTCATGTCATTAAAAAACCCAAATGGAAAGATGAGATCAGACCAAGTTTCCAGTCAGATCTGGTTTTGAAATTAAACATAGATAGCACTAAATCCAAGAGGCCAGGCTGCAAGATAAGTGAATAACAAAGTAGTCTAAAAATGCATTAATGCTTATAAATGCATAACTTACTGTGGTTCACGACCTCCACCTAGTTAAAGCTGTGCCTCGTGTAATTTTATCATTCCCTTTTTATCTGGGTATCTTTTTTATTAGCTTAATAAAGTATGCACAGTGCACAGACTAAAGGTAGGCAGGCAGCTGTGTCCTTGTTTTTAATGTTGTCACAGAGTGATGCACATTATGGAGAGAAAATGACCATTTTAGGCCAAGATTTACCCCTTCAAGGATCTCCTTTTTTTATCCAGGTGGGGACCTCATGAATGGATCTGTTTAAAACTGTTGCATCAGGGTGATGGTTACAAGGACACTGTGGAGCTGGAACCACTGGGTACATTGTGAACCTTCATTTCATCCCCTCCTGTTCCTGTTAGATGAATTCCAATTTTATTATCTCTTCTTGAAAAATGCAGGCAACCAATTGATTTATTCAAACCAATAAATCACAGAGAAGTGGAGCTGACACCGAAAGAGTGCAGGACGGCTATTCAATAAATCTACAGGAAAGAAGGTCATGAAGCTATAGTGAGAGTTCATTCAGGAAGGACAGGCTGCCCAGGAGCTCCTCACATTCTCATTGTTCCCCCACAGCTTTCTATCCTCTCATTCTCCTCAGCATTCATCTCATTACTCATCACTGCAGATCAGGTGCTCCTTTGGTCTTGTTATCGTGAAAGAATTTCACATTAGATCATCACTGTCATGTACTTTAACAGACAGACGGGAAAAATCTTCCATTTGGTATTATTGTCAGATTCAAAGTGGACTACCTCGTTCAAAGTCTTCTAAAGACACTGAATGCAAAAGGGTTTATCAGTAACACAGATCATTCAAATTTGCCAGGTTAGGCTAAAATATGAAGCTACATGTAACACTAAATTAGGAGCTGAAAGAGCCAACTCTTCTTTGGGAGCTGTGTCGAAAGAACCAGCTCTCTGAAAAGAGCCAAACTTCCCATCACTAATCTCCTTTATATCATGTTGGAGGGGTGGGCCTTAAACATAAAGGTCTGACCATAGATCTGCCCTCTGCAGTCCTGCAGGCCAAGACAGGCCGACATAAGCTTTTTCAAGCTTTAAATCAGTTAAAGCAACCACAGAGGGACAGTATAACCTCCCCTTTACTCATGCTGAGTTAGGAACTCAACAAGTAGAAAAACAACACCTCCTGACCAATCAGCTGTCTCAGAAAACGACCTGCCCATTTTTAGAAGATCCTGTTCATGTTGGTGCGCGGTGCAGGAGAGGAGCTCTTGGGAGAGAGTTTTTAGGGAGAGATGTGATCCTTTTGATGTCCATGATGACATCCTGTACAAGAGATTCAGATTTTCATCAAATGACTGAACTACATTTGTCCGCTGGTAGATCCATATGTTACAAACATAACACATCGTAGTCAGGCACGTCTGAAATAATGAGGTTAATAATAATGGTCACACATGCCTTAACTGCAGAAACAGGAATTTATGGAAGACACAATTATTCATACCATTAAGAATTAATATCCCAACTATAGACTGTATGAAACATGGACGTAGTCTCTGCAGCGTCACCCGTCTGTTCCTGATCCAGTCAAATGAAGCCAATCATTGGACAGGGCCATCTTGGATATGACGCAGACTTTGAGCTTCCTTTTTAACAGCTATAGGCTGCCGTCAGTCACATGAACTGAGTTGAGCCTCTGATTGGGCACACTTTTAATTCTAATATCTAATAAACCGCAGAGTTAGAAAAAATTCACTCACCGTACAGTTTGTGCCGATAGCGAAATTAGCGTTACAGACCCAAGCTGTTTTTTTGAACCAGGCTGTAACTATGTTTTTTAATGCTGTAAAAGTCTATTTTTTTTTTTTGGCTTGGTGTGTTTGTGACTTCTGGTCTCTCTGCAGCCAGCCTCTAGAGGATTCTCCTTGAACAGTAACTTTTAGTTCTTCCACATACACTTCATTTTTCTCTACCGGATGTTGCCCCATGATCCCAACACAAAATGCGCTCACACAGGGGGCGGAGCCTACTGCGGCCTGGCTGGGATCAGCAGCTACAAGAAGCACTGGGGGAGAAGAGAGACACAACTCAGCAACAAAGATTACAATTAAGCAATACTGTGTCTAAAATAGTCAGGTTCTTGGTGTAGGGCCACTGAGATTAATTTTAGTTGGAAAAATAACATTTCAAGACTTAGGCAAGTAAGGGGACAAAGACCATAGCTTCAATTTACAGAGTGTGTGCTTCAACAGCTAGACCAAAGCCACTGACTTTGTTTTTCGGGTCTCATTTTAACTCAGCAGACAACCTGATGCAACAAGCCCTGCCACAACTTGTTTCTTTATCTCCTTTTAGAGAGAAATAGATCCAGCTTGTGTGTCTTTGGGGGGGAAAAACACTTTGTTTTAAGTGTTGTCAAAGTTTTGCAAAGCCTTTAAAGTGAGATGGCTTTAAAGAGTCAGTGTGGCAGGGATAGACTTTAGCTCATATATACATTATGATGTCAAAATGTTTGTAGTCTTTTGTCTTTCACTTAGTTTGTTGTCTTTTTTCCATTGAATGAAAACATAATCAAGGGGTATTAAGTGGTCAGTTTCAGCAACAGAAACAACTGTTCTGTCCATGTGCCATTTTAGTAAACCAGACTCATGTCATGTCTGTGTGGTTTGAATTTTTGTCTCTTTGTAGTGTCCTTATTGGATATTTTTAGATATCACCTTCAGTTTTCTGTTCATTCAGTCGTTACGTCCTGCTGCTGAAAACATCCAGAGCTCTGATAATTTGAAGAATTCGACACAAGTTACATGAAGTTACATAAAAGATGATAATGTTTTTTAGTATATTAAAGGGTCTGTGAGGATTATCTGTTTGAAGTGGATTACAATGCCACACCTTTTGGCTGGAATCTTGCGCACACTGTCATGATGACATGACTCTTAACAAGGCGTGTGTTTGCTTGGGAAATGAATGGAGATCAGATCTTCTTTTTAACTCTACTTTTCTTTGTTCAAGACAACTTTTTACCGGATACAACGTGACAAGGTAAGGTATTTATCAACACACAGCGCTGCTGTGTGAGACATGACAACAAGTAAACTTTGTCAGTTTGTACTGTGGTTAACAGACGGATATATTTAGTGCCTCTCACAGCCCGGTGCTCTGAGATGAGACGAGTGAATCCTTGTGTTTTGCTCATCTATCAATCAGAGCTAACATAACCTCACTCTTTATTTTATTAACAGACTCTAAAGTTTGATCAGATCACTGCAGAATAACTGCTGCATGTGGGTTGGAATGAACATGATCACAAACAGATTAGCCTGTGTTTTAGCCTTTGGCCTGTTGTGACAAGCCGATTCAGTCAGCCCCTCTCCTGTTGTTGGCCGAGGATGGCATGCTTGGAGCTTATAGCAACCTGCTGACCTAAGAGTACTGCCCCCTCATCTCAGAGCAGATGTTACTGTTCACGATGTAAGTGAACCGAAGATCAGCCATTGATGCAACTTGTTCTTAAGGTGGCGTGGTGTTGTCATAGAGACTTTAACATGCTGTAGATCAATTCATAATTCAGTCTGTTTGTGTGAACATAATCACTCAATTAGTTGTCATTGTAAATTTCCCTGTTGCGGGACAAATAATGGATTACAGGATTACTAATTAAATATTTAATTAATCCAGCACATTACCTTTATTATTACACATTGAGGTCTGATGATGACTTCATGTCAGAGGTCATGTTAACCAATTATTCTCCATCTTTGACATGAGAAAAGTACCTAGAGAAAAACAGAAGACCCAGAGAAGCTGGAGAAGTTATCTGAAGATCAGTTTTAAACTTGGAACCAATCCCAGTCTTAGACGTTGGAACTAGAGGTGCAGGGGGTGCAGCTGTAGTCCCTCCCATCCACCCCCACTGCACTCTATCAGCCTCTCTATCCACAGGATTACGCTTTTAAACAAACTTAGCTAAACTCAATTTGTCTGACTTAGATGTATCTCTTTTATATAATTAATGCACAGATCTTTGTTTTTGATGTGATGTACCGCCTGCGCGACTAAATCCATCCTGCAAACCTAACAGCCCCAAAAAATGAAGAATAAAGAATCTGAGCGTTGTCCGTCATTTTAACGGATTAGAAACCCTGACAGTGATCCAGTCCACTTTCATTGTCACACAGCCATTCATTAATCACATATCACACCTGCAGCAGACCCCCTGTCCAGTAGGTGGCAGGCGTGCATAATTATTGAGGTATTGTGTCGATCTCTGACCTGCTGGCTTGTCTTATCCTTTTAAACGTTGGCATCAATTGGCACTGCTACAACTCACATGGGACTGAGGTCGCCTCTCTCATACATTGGGACAACATGCTCCAGGATTTCCTCCCAGTGAAGTGGGTCCTGGAAGGATCAGGAAAGCCATATTTCAAAGAGATGTGCTGACTGCTCATTGCTTCACTGGATGAAATGTTTCCAGATTTTAAAACGTTTGTTGAAGCAGTGCTGGTCATATTCCAAAACACAAAGCACGAAAATCAACTTTTCTATGAGTAGGGTTTCATTGATCACAAACTGTGAAGGATGAGGAATAAATGAACCAGGTAAATACATGACAAAACTCTCAAGAAAGGGTGAAAGGAATATAAGCTGTGAACCAAGATATAAGGAGAAAAGTTAAAGTCTGGCTATAATGACCCACCAAGCATCAAACCAAGGTAACAGAGAAAACAATGTTTAGACCTGACTTGAAGACTGAAAGAGGACACTGTGCTGCTGGTGTGTCAGTGCCAGTTGTCAAAACCAGGTGGTCTGGTACCAGAGGCCACTCTACTGAAGGATTTCTTCACTCAGACCTGTTGCTTCAGTTTCAGTCTGGTGCTTAAACAAAGGGCCAGCCAGCTTCCTTGATGCTTTTGGAGCAATGCACGGTATTTAGAAATCCTCTCACTCTTCCTTGTCTTACTCATTCCATTGTGGTTGAAGACAGGTGAACTCACCTGCTGCCTTTCCGTAGTGCTTGAACCTGATTGGTGTGTCTGCAATTAAGCAATCATGTGTTGGTGCACCTGAGTGTTGGGTTTATTTTTATTTTTATTTTATTTTATTTTATTTTATTTTATTTTATTTTATTTTATTTTATTTTTGAGTGTTGAGTTTAACCAATTGGCTAATAAGTGTGGTCATTTGACAGTCAGTGCTTTGGCATTTGCAAGGAAGTGACATCATGATATGCATCTGTATCTAATGTATACAAGTGTGTTTAGTGTTTTGAAAATCACTGTGTGCAATTTGGTTTTAGTGTTTTTGCAAACCAAAAAATAAAATAAAATATATATAAAATAAAAAACTGAAACAGAAGATTACATGTTTTTTATTTTTTTCTACATACAATTGAGGATCAAGAACAACAAGTAGGAAGGAGGCCCATATTCACACAAGAACAAGAGAGAGATCATAAACACGTTTTTTGGCAAACAATGCTGTCAGGCTCCAAAAAAATATTCAAGCCAACATAATCGGTGACCATTTCAATGATGTCCATCAGATCTCTCAGTCAACACTGGCACGCATCCTGAAAAGCTGGATGAGCTGACATGTTTTACTGTGATTCTCCAATTTCACTGATTTGGGTTTATGGAGAGAAATAAATGATTCTGTCATCAGTCTGCAGCACTGGTCCTGTGTAGTGTTTGGTAAATTTATTGTATATTTTGCACTTCCTCTGTGTGCTTCACTCACAGGACACCAATCAATGAGAAGTAGAATGGCCAAAAGGGTTTTAGGTTAGCAGCAGCAGCAGAAGTGTGTAACTGGTTTAGTTTAGTTTACTTTATTTTGGTCACTTTCAACATAAAGGCTCATTCACACACATTGAAGTGAAACATTAAAAAAAAATGTTGTGTTAATGCCATTTCTGCATTAACAACAAAGAAGCAACGACAGAAATCAATGAAACAAATAACAAAATAGGACCAAAAAGGTGTAGGCCGAAGTCTTCGCTTTCAAATTCATGATTCACTCAGCTTCCTTTAGATTTACATAAACAATAAGATAGACATATCTAAATACTAGTTAGCCATACATAGACCCTTTTTCTCACCAAAATCTCAGACACATTGTGTTCACACTACATTTCTATACCTTACAACTGTCATTTATGTAAATAACTGTTTAAACCTACTATATGTTTGACATTCTTTGATTTCTGTCTAATCCAGTCCACAGACTAACTCCAGACACTGAAACACATCTCACTTTAACATCTGTTCTGCTCTTTGTTTTTTTGCACATACAGCTACCCCTCAGGTCATACTCACACTCTCTAATCTTAAACAGTCTCTGGATACAGTCAGGTTACATCTTACTGTATGCCTTGAACACTGAGAGGCTATTCTCAAATCCACATGTAAAGAAAATTTAGAACCTGTAGATGTATAAATGATTTGTTTGTTGGCTTGGTTTATGAGCCTGATTGCTTTCTTCTGAAGAAAAAAAAAAAAAAGGATTTGTGATTGTTTTGCATGTTTTTCCCAAACTAATGTGTGGAACTATGAGAGAACAATACAATATATATAAAACGACTTTAAATTAAGAAAATCTTTGGTTTTATATATAGCGACTGACTTTGGTTTTAATGTAATCAGCGTTGTTTCCAACGCAGCTTGTGATCTATAGTGACTGGATGGGAGGGACTACAGCTGCACACCCTGCACCCCTAGTTCCAACGTCTGATTATAATTACATCCAAAGATGCCTCTCCTTCACTCACTTTTGGTGAGAGTAGCCTTGGCCAGGAGGACTTGATGTCATCAGGTGGTAACCAAGATCCAAGATTGGGTGTTTCGACCCTGAACCACAACACCCTCCCATTGGCGGGCCGGCAGTGGTGGCCAAATCACTGCCCATCTCATCCTCCTGGCTTCCATAACCAGCAAGAGGCTCTCTCTGCTGACTTTCTCTCCCTCCCTGTCATTCCAATGTCTGTGAGCATCCTCCACACCGACTGGGCAGGGAATCCTCTACAGCCGACCTCGACTGGGAACAGCCATGCCTGCCATCCTTTCCCCCTGCAGTCATGCAAGAGATCCTGGTATTTGCTGCTCTTTCTCTCAAACGCTTGCTCACAACCCTCTTCCCATGGGACTGTAAGTTCTATGAGAATGATCTTCTTTGCCTCTTCAGACCACATTACCACATCTGGCCTCAGGGTTGTCTGGACAACCTGGGGGAATTGCAATCTTCCCCCAAGGTCTACCTTCATTTCCCATGATTGGGCCTTTTGTAGTAGGTTGCTTCTTGTTGTTATTGTGGTTGGCGGCTTTTGACCCTCCCGAACAAACTTAATAGATGGCATTGTTTTCCCATGTGGTTGCCATTTTTTGCATCTTTTTTGCACCTTGTCATGGCGCCACCTGTATCTACCTTGGGCAAGTGCCGTCTTGCACCCTGATAGGATGTGTGCCATGGTACCCCTCTCCCCGCACAACTTGCACAATGGGTCCTCCCTCAGGCCCCACTTATGCAAGTTTGTTGGTGTTGGTAGTGTGTTGTATACCGATCTCAGCAGGAAGGAGATGCGGAAAGGCTCCAGCCTCCACAGATCTCCCTAAGACTGGGATGGGTTCCAAGTTTAAAACTGATCTTCAGATAACTTCTCCAGCTTCTCTGGGTCCTCTGTTTTTCTCTGGGTATTTTTCACATGTCAAAGATGGAGAATAATTGGTTAACATGACCTCTGACATGAAGTCATTAACAGACCTCAATGTGTAATACTAAAGGTAATGTGCTGGATTAATTAATTATTTAATTAGTAATCCGGTAATCCATTATTTGTCCCGCAACAGGGAAATTTACAATGACAACTAATTGAGTGATTTTGTTCACACAAACAGACTGAATTGTGAATTGATCTACGGCACCTTGAAGTCTCTATGACAACACCACGCCAGCTTAAGAACAAGTTGCATCAATGGCTGAGCTCCGGTTCACTTACATCGTGAACAGTAACATCTGCTCTGAGATGAGGAGGCAGTACTCTTAGGTCAGCAGGTTGCTATAAATTTTTTTGTGTTGATGCAACATCATGCACTTGTTTTAGCCTATTTGACATGACTTTACTGAGCTCCAAATATAATAAGCTAAAAGTATTTTTATAGAAAACTGACTGATCTGGTGACAGCAAGGGGTAAGAAATTCTATCCATGACAGGAAAAAGTTAGCCATCCACTCGTCAGGATTTCACACCTCACTACACTCAATTTCATTCTCACTATCCCCACACACACACACACCTATACACTATCACTCAGACACTCAACGTATCACCATGGCTGCTGAAAGAGGTTTCAGGTTTTATTGACAGGCAGATTGATTAGCAAGCAGCCACCCTGCCCTGACCCATCTATCATGACGGGAGAGATCTGGAGACACAAAGTAGGGAGGGGATGCTAATGAGTGACAGAGCAAGAGAGTGGAATCAGCAGTGGTCTACTCCATCACTCATCATCATGTGTGTGTGTGTGTGCAAGACAGAGACAGAGAGAGAGAGAGAGAGAGAGAGAGAGAGAGAGAGAGAGAGAGAGAGAGAGAGAGAGAGGAGAGAGAGGAGAGGGTATAGGGTTGAGAAATTGGGGGAAGGAGTGAACTACCCACACTGATATACTCCATCTATCACGACTGTTCATGCTAGTCATTAGAAGAAGGACAAAAAGGAGAAAGCAAAGTAGACATGAAGGTAGCAGCTAATTAGGTGACATTTCCATTCAAACTGTGAAGGGTTAAGTTATGAACTGGAATTCCTTTCTATTTTTCACAAAGCTCATAAATGGACTTTACAAATGTGAACTAATATCACAATGATCGATGCATCTTACCTTGAAGTAAAGTTACATTTGTATGTTAAAAAAGAAAGATAGAATGTCATTTTGAGTGATACCTGTTCAGTCTCTTCTAATTTTGGTGAAATGCACCTTTTGCAAACTGTTCGACCAATTATATCTCATTTCGTTGTCTAGTGCTGATCTGATGTGGGGATGAACTGGAGACGTTTATAAATAATTTTATCACTCCTATGAGTAGCTCCTGTTTTGTATTGATCGCAACACAAAATAAGGCAAAGAGGTCACATCTTTTTACTACACTGGTCTCTTCCCTTAATATGCAAGTTTTTATCGAATAATTTTCAAGTTATTTTGGGGATTTTTAATGCTTTGACTGTAACGTGAGCAGGAAGTCATCACAGGCTGGACTTGAACCTGTGCTGCCCACTTAAGGGATTTTTGTTATATGTAGCTTGACCTAAACCACTAGGCTATCTGTGCTCCCCTTAACACACAAGTTCAAAAAATGTCATATTCTGCTTCTCTCAAACTGTCACAAATTTGGCTCACATTGTTTTTCTGCTTTGGCAACCTAGAGCTATCTCCGTATGAAAGTATTGATGATAACTGTCTTTTTCTTGTCAAAGTAAAGCTGTTCTGTATGGACAGAAAAGATTTGTTTTTCTCATGAGCACAGCCTTCATATTCAGCTCTGCTGCTCATCCCACAAATACAGGTTCCTTACAAATATGGCTCCATTTAAAAGTACAATAAATAGGCTTTCCAATGGTACAAGGTTAATTGCAAATAAGCATTATTACAAACTAAGAAATAATCTACCAAACACAAAATACACCTTAAGTTGTGTGCTAATTTTGGTTTACTGTAAAGCGTCATAGTAGGGTGCAGACGTGATTCTTGGCACTGGTTGCCATTGAATCATGCCATGGAGGAAGACCACAAAGCTAGCAGCTGCAGCTAACGAACCAGCTAGCTAGCTGTTATTGCAGTCTGTGACTAAGACTGTAGAACAAATCTTGTCAAAAGAGAGGACAGATGAAAGCCAGCAGGTACCTACATTTGTTTCCTTGCTATTTTGCTATTATGGAAGTTTCTTTTTTTTCCTTTTTTTTGGGGGAGGTGGGGTGTTAAAAAGAAGGAGGGCTTGTGAACATAGTGTAGTCAAACTCAAAACCACAGGTGGATGAGAAAACAGTGATTTTTCATTCAATAAGAAATATTGATGCCAAGGATTTATCAAAAATGGATGCAATAGAGTAACACCATGGTGATAGGCCACCCTATATTTGGGCATATTTGAGAGATGAAAACCTGGGTGCATATTCACAAAGCATTTTATCTTCCCTCTAGGAGGACTCCTAAATGACACCAAAAGTTCCTCACTAAGAGTTTTCTCTTCAAACCTTTTCACAAAGCTGCTCAGACTCTTACCAAGGAATTCAGAGAACTCTTCAGCTCAAAGAAAGGGGTGGAGCTAACCTCATCACTATAGATGATGTCATGTTTCAGGAACCACATGACTTCCTGTGCCCACAGTGATTGGCTGACAGGGAATGTGTCTAAACATTAAACATTAAACCAAGAGTAATAAAGTGACTGGTCCAGTCTGTGTTCAGCTAACTGTCAGCAGCTGTATCTGGTTAAAGGACGAGCAGATCTACATATAAGCAGCTTTTTAATGACTGGGATTCTGGACTAACCATGGCAGAGAAAACCACAGGAAAAAGAAAGACTAAAACAAACTGGACACAAGACCAGTTTTTTTTTCTCCTTGTTCAACTTGTCCACAAAGTGAAGGACTTTATTAAAGGGAAATTTGGACCTGGAATAACCTCAGGATTGAAAAAAAAAGAAACACGGGAACAAATTTGATTAGAAATAAAAGCAGCCTTACCACTGATGAGCAGAACTGCTGATGACTGAGAGAAACGCTGCTGATCCTGACAGTCTGAGGTGAGGTCAGAGGTCACAGAGTTCAAAAGACAAACCACTGCAACAGGTGAGAGCAGTTACTGTCAAACAAAACACAGCAATCTGTTTAATGTGTTCAATAATGAACACAAATGATACACATAAAATAACCTGACTAACCATGTCCTCATGAATTATATCAACATGAACTTTTATAACCTTTATGCTAACACTGACTGCCTCAGTGCTTTATTGTGTGTTTGGACACTCAGACAGAGACTCAGACTGAGAAATGCTTGAGTTCATCTGATCCACACAGTTACATTTTCCTCATGGTCAGGTAGCCTCGTGTTGATAACACTTTGATGTGCAGTGATATTTGGTTTGTTTCCATTTGTTGGTGAAGTGATTCCATCTTTACTAACTCTGTTACCATCATCATACCCTCCTGATTGAGCTTCTGAACAGGTATCACCTCATTTTTATTGTATCTTTCCAAACTGTTGCTGTGATCATGAGGTGGATTTCCAGCAGCAGCCATGCTGAGACTCTTTCTGAACTGGTCTCAGTGACTCAGGAGTCCTCTTCACTACTTCTAACTCCTCACAGGTTTAGGAGCTGGTCTTAGAGCTAAAATGCCTCATGAAATACTTTTAGACCAGAAATTTAAGAGTCCTAAAATCAGGACTGACACGTCCATTATTTTTTAGAGTTCCTCCTAAGTCAGCAAGTTAGGAGCTACTTTTAGCTTTAGGATGTTTTGTGAGTATGGGCCCTGGTCTCATTACAGCCCTCAAATGTCCTGATCCCAGCAGGCCACTGAAAAAGCTTTACAGAATTAATTAGTTGTCGAGCAGATGGTCTCATTCTTTAGTAGTTTGCATAAAGAGATCAGTGTTTAGATCAGTCTGTTTCACACTTGTGTGAAAACACCTGACAGGAGCTCTGAGGAAAACAAAGGTAGCTAAAACATTGTTTCGGTGTTATAACATCATATGGGGACACTTTACTCTCTGTTACTGATTTCTTGAACTTGGTCTTCAAATGTGCTTGCTTTATGGTGGAGATTTCATTTTAAAAATGTGGGAGATGGCAATGATGTTCAGTGAAAACCATTATCTTTAACAACAGAACAGCATAATTATGTTAATGTTTCTCCTGACTTTAATTTATGGCGTATTGTTCCTTCATTACAATAAGATATCTAATACGAGGGAGCCTGATGTGGCTTTAAGTAAAACAGACTCTACTTCAAATAACACTCACTTCTCTGTTTGTGATTGTTTGGCCCTGATGAAAGCAGTGTGGTGTAGACACGCTGCTCTGGTTTTTAATTATTTTTGAGGAGAACGTTTTTCTCACATTGGTTTTTAATCATGTATCTGGGGCACCTGCTTTTCATTCTCCCCTGTGTGTTCACTTGTTCTCTCTGTACGGTATGTCCATGCATATCTGATCCAAGGACAGGCTCCTTACACGATCCATTCAACTGACAACAATCAAATGATTGTGTGACCCCAGGTTGAACACAGGGGGGGGAGGGGGGGGGCTGATCACAGCTCAACTGTTACTGATAGAAAATACCTGTCCCTTGAGGTAAAAAAAAACACCACAGTGCTGATAAATGATGGCAACTCTGACATCTTGCTCATTAAAGCTCATATAAGGCCATTGCCTCTAGTCAGCAGCTTGCCTTCTTTCTGAGTTTAATTATTTGTGTTTGGCTTTTATGAGGGACTTTATGACCAACTACTAAACCTGACACTGTGCTGTTGAGCCTGAACATTTGTGAATAAAGTGCCTTTAATTCTTTTATATTCTTTTTGAGTGTATTTGATTCTCCTCCTAGGAAAAACTAAGCTTTTTAGATGCCAAGCTTCTCCAGTTTTTGAATAAGTTTGGGATTTTTTTTTTTTTATAACCTTTTTGGAAAACACAGACACAGTCATAAAACAAAACACTCACCAAATAGATGCTGCAAAGAAATCACTTACCCCGAAACAACAAATTTTGGATGCAGGGAATAAAAGCTGCTTTAGAGCAACTGAAAAGTGTTTTTCACAGAAATGGTGTTGACTCCATTTTGAGTCACTGGGGAGCCGGTTTCAACCCCCTAACTGCTGCGGGGGTGATAACATTTGTTCCAGATGAGCTCATGGGAACTCTCAGACTATAAAAATGGGAAATTCACTATAAAGCTGAACTGCAAAGATATTTAATTTTCTTTACCAAGCTGTGTCTGATTTCATGTCCAGGTTGAATCTGAGTGTTTTTAGGTTACCACTTGGTTGGAATAAAAAATAAAGCAAAATCAAGCCAAAGCGGCTAAAAACCAGTAAAATGACCAAACACCAGACAATGATCTTTGGAAGAGAACTTTCCCATTAAACATCTGGTGACAAAAAGAAAAAAAGACTATAAAAAAGTGCATTTAAAATACCAAACCACTGAGGACCTCACAGCTCTATTTTGTAGAGCGATGAAAGAAGCTCAGGGGAGATAAACAACGCTGACACAGGTGAAGGTTTGGGTTTTTTTTATTGGATGGAAGTGAGAAGCCACTGGCTAGTTGTCACAGTGATAAGGTTTTATCACCACCATGAGGTAGGCTGTTTCATCTCCCATTAAATGGATTCTCAGTCTCTGACTTTACTTTGGAAACAAGCTAAACAAACACAAGAAGATCCAGGTTTATATTGCCTAAAGCTAGGCAATCAAGCCATAAAGCCTGGAGACCAAGTCTTGTAATCTGACATCGTCTGTGTTCTAATTTGAGTTGAATATCAACCAATCAATCAACCTTTATTCAAATAGCCCCGGTTGATGACAAGACGCTTTCAAAAAGTGTTAACAGGTCTAGACCTGTAAATGATAATACATTTTATTAACAGAGACCCGACATCAAGACAAGATAAGAAGTCTGATCTCATCTTAACCCACCATGAGTTCAGACCTTTACAGCATTTAGAAAGTTACAATGGAGAGGAAAAACGTCTGAGTTCAGAAGTAGAAAGTTTCTGCTCATCCAGAATCTTACATCTTTGAGGCAAACTTTAAGTTTAGATAACCGGCTGGTTTCCTCTGGCTTCAATGATAAGTACAGCTGAGTATCATCTGCATAACAATGAAAGTTTATGGAGTGTTTTCCTCATAATAGTGCCAAGAGGAAGCATATATGAGATAAGAAAGAATCGGACCAACACACCCTGGTATCCAGGGAGGATTTATTGTTCACATGAACAAACTGGGTAGATGTTCTATGTAGAGTTTAAACAAACTTGTGATGCCAAGAAGCTTCTCTGATCACTGCAGGAGGATGTGATGATCAATAGTGTCAAAAGCAGCACTAACATCAAATAACTTGAGTACAGAGAGGAGACCACTATCTGAAGCCAAAAGTAGATTGCAGGATAAAGTAGAATAGAATAGAATAGAATAGAATAGAATAGAATAGAATAGAATAGCATTTCTTTTCATTGCACTGTGAAGGTACAACAAAATTTATGGTCACAGGAGAAAGACCAAAGTTGCCTCCTCTTTACCTCAGTGTCAGTCTTTATCCACCTCTGGGATTTTTTGCTCCCAACATCTCATATTTCTGCTGTAAGAATACATTGCAGGTAAATACAGCACAGACCTCTGCACCAGCTCTACACTACAGGGACTGACACTGTCGTGTGCACCCTAGTGTGACTGTTAGATCACCTGTTTTGCTATCTATCTATATATATATATATATATATATATATATATATATATATATATATATATATATATATATATATATATATATATATATATATATATATATATATATATATATATTGTACCACAGCAGTTTCAGCACATTAGGGGTTAACTTGTAGCTGATACATGTTGCTGTTTATCAAACAGAAACTACTGCAAGAAAGACTAGAGAAGAGATGTCAGAGGAGATTAAACGTACAGCTGATGTATATAAAATGCTGATTGGTTTTAAGTACTATTCGCATGGGATAAGTATTACGTGATGATCTCTGTTAATGTCAGAATTACCCCCTGGCATCAGTTTTTGGTGTGGCACATTCCAACAGGATAAGCAAAGCCTGTAAATAACTTATTTCTCATGTTTCTGGGTGAAATCGCTGCACAGACCCACCGTGTGTGTGAGCAGCAGCTCCTCACTCTGCAGCACACAGCCTGCAGTACATTCAGACAGAAGAAGAAGACGACGTCCACATCCAGCTTCACTTTTTTTTTTTTTCAGTCAAACAATGTGCATTTAAAACTTCTGGACATAAACTTATCCACAAAGATCAGTTCTTATTGAGTCCTACCACAGACTTTAATCAGGACTCGAGCACACCGTGACACATACATGCGGCAGGCAAGCAGAATAGCAGGACGGGAGTTGATTGGTTTAATAAATTGGATCCTAATCTCTAGGATTGGTTGGTGTTTTCCCAGGTTTCCTCCTGCTGTAGACAGCAGATATTTTTCACTCTATTTTAAGAACACATCATGTATTGATTGACATCAGGACATAAAAACCAGACAAAAAGTCTATCTAAATCTGATTACCAACCCTGACTTTAATGTTTGACAATGTTTGTATTTTAGTGCCATCTGTTTGCCGTGCTGGTGAGCCAAAGTCAATTTTCCACTCTAGTGGACAATAAATATTCAGTTCAATAATAAAATATGTCAGATATTAGTCGTCAGTCTACTGCAAACTCCACAGAGAGTCAGCATGGTGCTTTTATGTCGACATAGATTATTTTGAGAGATAAATTCTTTATTTTTTTTAAGTATGTAATGGTCAGCCTTTCAGTAACCAAAGCCTGCATATCAATTTCACAACAGATAAATACAAATTGGTCAAACTGGGCCTTTAACAGTTTCATTTAAGGATGAATTTGGTGGAAATAGGTCAAATCTGGGATGCCATTGTGGTTTGTGCCACTGCCCCATGTGCAGGTGCTGTTTTTTGTCTCTGCATGCCTTCCCACACTCTACGCTCCTCTACTTGCCCTGAATGCCAAAAATATAAGAAGACTGATGCCTTTCTTTGGCAGACAGAAATGTCCCACACACGGATATGCATGAAAATAAAATTGTATTGATCTTTTTTTTTTTTTTTTTTTTAATATCTCAGGACTTGCTGTCAACTAATTAGTTTCACATCTATGCTTACATATCAAAAACACATCTTCACATTCTGTAAATCTGTGCAGATCTTGAACTGGTACCTGAGGGGACGTTCTCATGACCCCGTCTGTTGTGCCTTTCCCCGTTTGTTTTGCATTTTCCTTGTATCAGTGCAACGCTTTTCCTCTCTCTTCTCCAATATGGTTATCTATTCTCTGTCCCATCATTTGATTTATTCCTTTCAGGTTCTGCTGTTGGAGACAGCAGGCCAGATTGTCACGGCTGGACAACTAATTTCCTCAGATATTTACCATTGCAGCACACACAGGCACCCCCTAGAGATGAAATCCAGATCCTGTGAAATGGTCCATGAAGTTTTGTGTGAGCATGTCTGTGGTAAATTGCTATCATTTCTGTGTGTGTTTGTGTATGTGTTTGTGTATGTGTTTGTGTATGTGTGTGTGAGTGTGTGTGTGTGGGCTAAAGCTGGACACATAAATCCCTGTCTGCCTGAATCTTTGACAGCTCATATTATTGGCTGTGAATGAATGCAATTCTAGGACAATTTGTGCAGCTGTGTGCACAAATTTGTATTTTTGCGGAGGTGTGACTCAGTGACAGGTGTGTGTGTGTGTGTGTGTGTGTGTGTGTGTGTGTGTGTGTGTGTGTGTGTGTGTGTGTGTGTGTGTGTGTTTTATGTTGTGTGTTTGTGTGCTTCTAAACTTTTTCTAAGTTTATGTTTATTTGAAAGGCTTTATGAAATGATGGCTATGTAAAGTTTAAAGCTTAGACAAGATTTTGTATTTTTAAATTATATCTCAACTCTTAATTTCCTTCGACTTTAACCTAGGAGCTTTTTTATTTTGTAAATTATTATGCTTTTAAGTTTTTTGGATAAAATCTACTGTGGCCTACAGGTGCAAACGCGCTTCATGTTAAAAAAAAAACATGCGTCATATAAGAATAGAAATATTAGCGAAAAAAGCTGCAAATATGGAAACATGATGCAAATACAGAAACCCTCCACTGCCCCCAGAGGCTGGGAGCAGTTCCATTGTGTGAATAAATATGCAGCATTTTCTTCTCGCAGTTGTTTTTGTGTATGCAGCGCTTCTCTGTATTTGCAGTATTTTTCAGTATTTGCAGTGTTTTCTGCTAGCATTTCTGTACTTATAATTCAGAGCATTTGCACCCGTAGGCCATCGTATAAATCTACTCTTAAAACTGTTATTTGCTGTCCGGGTGTTCCTTTTTGCATTTAAACATCATGTTTTGTTTTTTTCACATATGAACTGTATGATGTTAATGAGTGATTTTAAAATACAACGACCTATTCAAAACATGGCTCATATTTACATGGAGTAGTAAAGGATTGGATATCCGGAAAAAAAAAAAAACATGAGTATTATTATTTCCGGCAGTTTTGATATCATGGGAAATTTCTCATACCCCTTCCTTTCAAGTGAAATCCTGATATGACTTTGTTTCAAGGGCTGTGTAGCCCTTCCGCTTAACCTTACAGAGAACTGGGATACCTCTTCATTAGGCCTGAACACGCAGAACCAAAGGCTAAGGGGTGTGACTGGGATTGGCCCTAAAGACTTGTGCCTGCTCCTTGCTAAACATAAACATTATAACCAGGTGAAACTCAAGTCGGCGGCTGTGGCTCAGTCATCGGCTCTCAATTGGAAGGTTGAGGGTTCAATTCCAGCTCCTGCAGTCGTACGTGTCGAAGTGTCCTTGAGCAAGACACTGAACCCCAAAATTGCTCCCACTGTTGGTCAGTGGTGTGTGAATGAGTGTGAACGTATTAGGTAAAACTGATGGCTCCTACAGAAGTCTCTCCCATCAGTGTGTGAATGTGGTATGGATGGGTGAAAGAGATCAGCAGTGTAAAGCGCTTTGAGTGGTCGGACAAACCAGAAAGGCGTTATATAAGTACTGGTCCATTTACCATTTACCAAGTCTGACTGGTGCAGAGGGCTAAATTTAGAAATGGTCGTAACTTTCAGCAAAAAGTCCAAGAAGGTTACACCCAGGCCCAATTGGAGCACTTGGTCCAAGACAAGAAGTTCAAGACAAGAGTAGCTTCAATCGCCTGCTCAAACAACAGGTGGAGGGTAGGGAGAATTAACTTCAACTGGGCAGTTTCTCAGAATCAGTGCATCATGTACAGAGCCCCCATAACCAATAAAAATGCCAATAAATCTTCCACAGGGGTCACAGATGTCTTACGTTTGTATGAAATGAATGTTTCTGTTATTAAAATAGTCTTTTTAGTATTCCTTGGGTGGTTTGATTCTTTTATAGCATCTGTCTGTAGCCTTCACAGCACTGTTGAAGGCCTCACTCTGTGCTGCATATCCACACCCTCAGCATGTTACATGAGTAACATGATCAGGTCCCAGTGTCTCAAGACGCTCTTTCCCCTTTACTACATACAGCTTTCAAGCCCATATGCATGTCTTTGAGGACCATCGTGGCTACTAATGAAAATTGATGACGAAAAAAATAAACAAAAAACAAAACTTACAATAAAACTGATTAAGCTTTGTATTTTTCAGAAGCAAAAACTAAAGTTCTCCAAAAAAACAGCTTCAAAAACAAAGAAATAAAAAGAAGAAGGAAAAAAAATCCAAACATTTTTTTTAAAGTGTCATCCTTTGTGGCAACCGTAGAACATCTTTGATATTTTGGCCATGTTGTTAACTGCTTTTACAGCTTCAGTAAAGACTATTTTCTGTACAATATTAAGGGCTGATTAAGCAACATGTTCGTTAAATGTGTGTCATTCTAACAGCAATGAAAGGGGAAAAAAAACATGGTGAATATTTTATGCAGATTTCCGCTGCTGCATAAAAAATTCAATAAAGGTTTGACCCTGATATAAGAAGGTCAGTTTTAATCTCTGGATGCTTCTCAGGGCTCTTAATCCTTTGAAGTCAGCATGTTTCAGAGAGTGTAGCAGCGAGCATTTTCATCAATAAATAAGCAGAAAAGAGGCCCCTTTCTGCCATTCTTCAGCAGAGCTGCAATATTAAAAGTGAGACTTAATGTTATAAGAAAAAAGCTCTGTTCATTTGGTGCTTTCAGAAAGTGATTCTCATTAAAGTATTACATCACGGCAGTAAAACAAATGCTGCTGATACTCAAAACTTTTTCTCCTCACTTTCAGGTCATAGGAAAGTTGCGTGTTTGTTCCCGTCTGTATGTCTGTGTAAAAGGTCACCATCAAGAAGCAAGTGACTTCAGGTCAGTCCTACAGGGAACAGTCTACAACACTCCACTCTTTTTTTATTTTTACAATCTTGGCTCTCTTCGGCTGTCTCTTTTTGCACGCTCACTCAGATTTTTCTTGAACCTGCTCTCCCTCTTCCTCCCTGGAGGTCTCTGCTGGGTTTTAAGGTGCCGCCCTCTTCCATATGGCTTCATTGACCATTGAACCAGATCCTTCTTAATACTCAACCACCCTGAAACACCAATACCCCCCCCCCCCCCCCTCTCGCTCTCTCTCTCAACCAAGATATAGATGGAGGACAATGAAACATTGAACTTCTTCAAAAAACCTCAAACTGCCCTCCTATTTGAGTTTTTGCAGCCCTCAGTACAGGCCTGATGTTGACACTCCACATTGCACTAATCGTTTGGAGCTCCAGATGCTCTTTGTCTATCATCTCTCTCAAAAGAAATTCCCGCCGTGTACATTAAGTTTGTTTTTTTAAAGGTTTCAGCAGAATTGCCTTTGAATGCTGCTCTTTTTCCACACAGTAATACTTTTTTTGTTGTTGAATGTTTAGGATAAAATGACCTGTGATTGTGAAAGAGGTGCTGTGCACCTCAATTTTTACAAACAGACAAATCACAGAGATAAAGAAAAAGCACTGTGAGCTAGTGCTGCTTCCTCTTTTAGTACCCAGCCAGCGTTTTATTCATGCTGTTTGTCTGTCATGACAACTGGACACAGACTGTAAACAAAGCTACAGAGGAAACAGGGGCCTTTACAACAATGCAAGTTTATCACACCCAGGCTTTTTTATTTATTATCCCGACAGAAGTGAAAGTGCTAGTCTGCCATCACCGGATCTACATCAGAGCAAATTGATTATTTGGACTAAATCCATCCTGAGCAGGCTGCGTGGTAGCACAGCGGTAAGTGCTGTTGCTTCGCAGCAAGAAGTTCGCCTGTTTGAATCCCGGTTCGGCACGGTGTGCCTTTCTGTGTGGAGTTTGCATGCGTGAGTTCTCTCCAGGTACTCCAGGTGGCTTCCTCCCACAGTCCAAAAACATGCTCACTGGGTCAACTGGTGATTCTAATTGGTGATTGCCCGTAGGTGTGAGTGTGAGTGTGAAAGGTTGTCTGTGTCAGCCCTGTGATTGACTGGCCACCAGTACGGGGTTTCAGCTAGGATAGGCTCCAGCCACCCGCAACCCTGGATAGAGTAAGCGGTATAGAAGATGAATGAATGAAATCCATCCTGAGCTGTGATTGAATGAATAAATAAATAAACAAATAAATAAATAAAAGCACTGGAGAGAAAAGAAAATAGCTCACTGTCACCTTGAACAATGTCACCTTGTTTGTATCTTAAGTTTGGAGCTTGTTTAAGTCTAGTTAGTTTGCCAACTTTCTCTTATCCTGTCATCATTTGGTTCAACAACCCCAAATACAAAAGCATTTATTAACAAAAAGTTTACACAACTACAAACTCTAAAAAAATAACAAAGAAATAAAATTCCACAAGGAAAAACTCAGGAGGAGGGAATAAAGGCACACGGGAAAAACAAAAACAAAAAGTTTACACAACAACAAACACAAAAAAAATAAAGAAATAAAATTCCACAAGGAAAAACTCAGGAGGAGGGAATAAAGGCACATGGGATAATTAAACACAGGTGTGATGATGAGGCACAGGGTAATCAAACAGAAGGGAAACACAAGGACAGAAAGTAAAACTAAACCAAACACAAAGTACATGAAAAACATTAGGAGGATGTCGCAAAAAAAAAAGATAGACATGAAATACACAACTAACTAAAAACAGTAAGTGAAACAACAGATGGAACATAACGTAACAATTAAAAAACAAGGAAGGTCAGAACTTAACTAAAGCATGAAGATCTCTTCATCTGACAATAACAACTTCCATTTAGTTCCTTTCAATAACTTGCTCAGTTAGTGACATCAAAAGTCTCTTGAAAGGACATTTCTGACCAATTTTAATTTGACAGTTCTTGGATCACATACTAAATGATAGCTTTGTGTAAGACTTGTACACTACACGCAAAGTGCAAAGTTTGGAGTGATGGTTCCACAGACACAAGATCTCACAGAAGCTTACAATCCATCGTGACTTCAAAAAATAAACATGGATGCAATCAACTTTTGTCAGCCTGCAGCAATGAAAAAAAAAGAGTCTTAGACTCTGTGTTAATAATGGAACAAGCTTGTCTTCTGGCTTTAGGTGCAGTTTTGTTAACATTTGCTGCTGTAACATCCAGTTGATAACACTTTTGCTCCTCTTTTTAAAACCTTATTTGTTCTCTGAAAACATCACAGCTTGTAGTATGTTGGTGTTCAGCTGTAAAATAACTCCAAACGATGATCCCCTCTGCTGTTATGCAGCCAGCAGTGAGTCTGAGTGACGTGACTGAACGGCTACACTCACAGTCGAGCAGGGGAGGAGGAGGAAGGGCGGAGTGCACATGAGTGAAGTGAGTGAGAGGAGCACACAGAGAGAAGAGAAACTGAAACTTAAGTGTTAATATTATCATGCAGGTACTGATCAACACCAATACGAACACTGGTATTAAAATACTGATTTTTGGATTGATTTGCCCACCACTACTGGTTATAGTGGACATTTCGTCAGCAGTCGACCTGGAATCTCAAACATTAAACATGTTGAACATAAATAAAGATTTCATATCCCTTAGTTTTATAATTTAGTAACAAGGAAATGTAAACTCACAATATGATATCATGAGCCTCTGGGGAATGCATTCATTTTAGTAGATGTTTGCAATGGTAGAAAATCTCTATTTACAGTCAAGTATGGTAAAATGATTGTTCATATTTGATGGAAAATGTTGCTTGGCCTCGCAAATAAACCTAAATGCCCACTATATAATTTATGGAAGGTGATTAATTTGGATTTTTTCATCACCTCTTCATGGAGAAAAAATGCATAAGCTGATGCTGGTTATGAGAATGCTGGTCAACCTTGCAGAATCCCATAATGAAGTGTCATTCTACTATTAAATTGTAACTGCATTTCAGTGCTTTTTATCATGGGGGGAAACTGGAGGTGTTTGTGGAGCACAGGTTTTTATTCTTGATCAGTGAGCGTATGCTCTGCCACAAGTCCACATCTCCTCGCCCACATGCAGTTTATGAGGACACACACATGCACTGATGTGACACAATGATGATGGTAGACCATTTGGCATGTCTGTTGGCCCTTCAAGCCAACAATTGGATTCCCACACACCCACACACATATGTGGCCCTCATCACATAAGGTGGTTAGAGGAGAGAATCATCAGTCATGTGCCTAGGGACTGGAGAGCTTTATGAAGATTGATGGTCAATTAACTATCATTCCAAAGTTCCCCTTGTTTCCTTTTCAAAACAATGCAAATAGTATTTCTGTCAATAAACTACTTGAAAATGAAATCTTTGTGTACAAAAGGTTCTTTGCTATTTTAGCAGCTTGTTTGGTGGCCCTGGAGTGCAAACCACAACAGCAAATAACTAAACAACAACACTAAGCTACCAGAAAAGGTAGGTACAGTTGGGTGATTCGAGTCATCACTGATTGGACAAGAAGGAGGGCTTGCTTGGACAAAGGCACCGTTCATCATTTGACCAGGAAGTAATTCTGTCTTGAGCGTTCCGATTACCCAAATGTAGCTGCTTCTGTCAAAGAATATTTTGATTCAGGACAAAAATACAAGGTGATACTTGGGGTGCGTCTATATCTCCCTGAGATCTAATAATTAACTCATACGTAGTGTTCATGAGACATCATAAACAATGTTATAATAATAAGTTCCACAGATCCATAGTGCACTAGATAAAGACTAAACAAACAATACATTTTACCAGTAAACTGATGAATGTGCTTTTAAACAGAATAAACAGAGGTCAGGTTTTCTACATGTGAAAGTTTTCAACACATAAACAGCTGTTAGAGCTGACTGGCAGATGATTAAATTCTGTGTAAAGCAGAAATAAATTTTTGTTATGAGTTTGTCCCACCACAGAAACATGTGTCATTGACCACTGAGCCAAATTTGAAATATAAAAAAAAATTGCTGTGTATATAAAATTCGGTCTCAAAATCATGTAAAATAAGCTCTTCTCTCTGCTGTGGAACGCTGGGGGCGTGTCAGTTAGAGGTGCTGGAGCCACGCCCACATGCAAGAGGGGAGCAGCCTTCATGTACTGTACAAGGAAGTTACAGTAACAATGGAAGCTAGCTCTAGCAGCGTGATGGGATGGAGCCAGCCCTACCTGTTTGATCCATCAGAGCCAGAAACTGACTCTGAGTCAGACACTGATAGAGCTCAGCCTCGTTCCTCACAGTCTCCATCAGAATGATCATTTATTTCTCCATTGATCACATTTAGTGACATGGATTACTGACGAGTAACGTTATAGACAAATACAGCTGCTTTCCATACACAGATGCTATATAACAGATGCTATCCCAGACTCAAGAGCCAGCGGGAAAACCACAGAAGCTAATGCATTGAATGTATTCATACCGTTTCAGCGGCAGGGGGCGGGGTTATGCTAATGATGCTCCATGACATAATGCCGCTATGATTTCTGACCCACTTATTAAATCCTAAATAGTTGAATGAATTTGATGTGTTTTAAGGAAATACATTTGTGACCGATTTATTGTGTTTAGAAGAAAATTGCTGGTTTTGCTTTACACAGACTTCAAGTGTTGGTAAATGAAGAGGTGATGCAACATAGAGTAAAATTGTCCAAGTCTCAACTCTATGGACATTTTTATTTCATGATTTCTTTTAAAAAAAGGGATCCTACATGGACACACACAAGCCACAGGATATGTGTGTGAGTGAATGTGTGTGTGCCGTGTGTGTGTGTGAATTGATGTGCTGTAGATGATAAAATGTGCTCCTCTGGGTACAAACAGCTTCACTTAATTTGTCTCTGGACCTGTGTGAAGTCAGGGAAGAATCATGTTTGTGTGTGTGTGTGTGTGTGTGTGTGTGTGTGTGTGTGTGTGTGTGTGTGTGTGTGTGTGTGCGCTGGTGTTGGAGCAGTGGACAGGATCCATCAGCTGGAAATCACCCTTACACGTCTTTCTTTCTTCTTTCATTGTCTAATCTACCCAATCTTTGCTCCATCTCTATTTCCCAGTTCTGTTTTCTTTCATTACATCCTTCCTTCCACTTTATCATCCTGTCAGCGTCTCTCACCTATTCCTCATCTTTCCTTTCTTTTCAAACCATCCACCTCCCCTTCTCTCCGTCAAAGTCTTTGTTTCCCTTCTTGCCATCTTCCCATCCTCCTGTTGGCTATTTTTAATCTTCCCATCTGCCCTCTTCTCATCCCTTCTTATCCTTTTCACTTCCAGTCCTATCAAATCTCCTCTGCCTCTGAGCCATCGTGAGACCATTTCTTCTCTACCTCCTTATAATCCAGTCCTCTTCCACTCCGGATGACCCTCCTCTTCATCCTCCCTGTCCGTCTCTTTTTCCACAGTAAATCCTTTTTATTGAGAGTAAGGTTAACCTATCCCAAATCCCTCTTGCTACATAGTCCTTCATGGTGAGGTATCACTTAATGTCAAAGAGCTGCTTGTTCCCTTTTTTTCCCCACCCTCACTACACGGACCTACCTGTGATAAAAGAAATATGGGAGGTAGAGCCTTCAATCATCAGGCTTGTTCTCAGTGAGGGATGGATTGGACAAAAGGTCTGCTTGATTAACACAGAGACCTGTGTTTTGGGGCACGGGTTTGGCTTAGCAGGTCGGTCACCTCCAGTGAGCAGCCGAGGTTTGATTTCAATCTGCTGCTTGTTACTCTTACGTCACTCCCAACACCCTGTTTCTAGTTCTTTATACTGTCCTATCCTCTGAGATGAAGAAATAACCTAAAAAATAATTCAAAATTACCTTGATTTGAAACATCTGAATACGAGTAGTTAGCTAGCTAATAATCTAAAACTATAGTGTTCCCTTCACACTATTTAAAGGCAACAACTGTTGTTATAAACCCATTGTGTAAAAGCCTGTGCTAATCCTTGTCTTTTTTGGGTCACTTTTGCTTGTTCCAAGCCCAAATAAAGGAGGAGGGTTGATATTTTTACATTGAAACAAACAAACAACAAAAACAAGAATCGACATGAGAAAGTTATTTTTTAATTATAAACACATTAACAGTGTCTTTTTTTGTTTTGTTTTGTTTTTGAAACACACTTTGTTTCTCCTGTGATGTTTTTCGTCTCTCCTTTAGCGTCCACAACAAATAAATGCAAATGACTTATTATGCAAATAAAGTGATGACATTAGGAAATGTTCAGGTTGCTACAATTTTATCTATACTCAGTTTGTGTTGCTCAGTACAATTAAAAATGCAATGAAATCATACTAAAAATGATATTTGAATAATAATGATAACATCTATTGTAGTTGAGTTTCCACACACTGATTGTTCTGAGCCAGACCTCATCAAAGACCAGCATCGTTTTTTTAGTTCCAGACAGTCCCTGGTCGTGGTTTATATAACGGTACCTTATTATAACACAGAAGTATCATAATTATCTTTGCTGGTGTTCATGATTATCTCTCATCAAATGTGTTTGATTGAAGTAATCAAAACCTGGAGAACAAACTACTGACAAAACACACTCCCAACGCTTTAAAACCCATTGGACCACTGGCTTCTACCACTAGAAAATTTAAAATGCGCGTTCAAGAAGAAAAGACAAGCTTAACTCATTTCCAATATGGCCGGCCATTTTGCTTCTGAAATTCATTTCAGAAACAGACGGGTGACATCGCGGAGACTTTGTCCATTAATTATACAGTCCATGGCTAAAATACACCAGATGCGGCTCCAGTCCATCTCCGCTCCGTCACAGCACCAGATCAGATAGGTCTCCATTTAAGTCAGTGTGTCAACTCACACTGGACCCGTTCCGTTGCAGTCTAGGTGTGATGCATTAATTCAGAGTAGAGTGGATTGAGCAGGACAGGAAGTAGTGCACGAAAATTACCTAAAAAGAGCCTAAGACCTTTAAAATAAAACAAACCATGTCAAAAACCAGATCATATTTAGCTTTACCAATGCAAGAAAAAGTCGCAATGAGGGAAGACATGCCAGGAATGAACAGGTTTGAGGTTTAACAGCACAACATGAATGAAGAGAGGATTATTAACAGAGAGGAAAGCGCGGGAACTCCTCAGTCTGTGACTCCAGCTGTCCGTCAGTCATGTGGCTTGCTGGACTAAACATGCAGCCGGTGTGAGTTCATAAACACAGTCAACACACAGCAGAGCGGAGCTGGACTGTATATGAGGTGTTCAGGTGATTGTATGAGGTACTGCAACGACGTTCAAATGACAGGCAACACATGCAAGCTGTTCTTATTACTGCAACTTTTCAACAATTTGGGAATCAAAAAAAAAAAAACATTCAAGGGTTCCTGAAAGAAGAGAAAATGAGGCATTATCTCAGACATTTTTTCTTTTTTTATATGCATTTATTGTGAGAGGACAGGAAACAGGGTGAGAGTGGGGAGAGACATGAAAGAAAGTAACCACAGGCCAGACTTGACCCCGCGCTGCCTGCTCAAGGGCATTATGCCATATGGTGTGTGATCAAGACCACTAGGCCATCAGTGCTCCATCTCAGACTGTTTTAAGGACAAATTAACAAAAAAAAAAGTCCAGGTAGCCCGTGTGAAACTACTGAAATTAAGCAGGATACACACATAATGATTTTCTAAATGTGAAGAGATATTTAATCTGTCAGAGATCCCACACATGAAGATCAAACCAAACCAAAAAGAGCTCACAGAGAGCTGAGTCTGAGACCTGGGTCATTATAAAGGATCCAGAAAACCAGGTCCAGACAGAGAACTGCTCCAAATCTATCAGAATATGAATGCTTTGATATTTTCAGATTACTAATCAGACTGCTTCATAGTTTGATAATATACCGTAGTTTAACGTTGAACCTCAAATCTGTTTCTGTTCATCATCATTTATAGCTTCACTTCTTATTTCCTCTCCATAGTGAGTCCATATTTGGTCAGAACCTCGGCTCCAAACCAACTTTTTCATCAAACACTCAAAGTAAAAACTGGATTTAGAATATCAGCAGTTAATATTGATTATTGGTGCTCAAACCTGGTTCACTGAGGTTGGATAAAGAAGACACATTTAATAACACAGCTGCAGACGGCGCTGGTGTTTCAGTGTAAAGTGCGACCCTGTTAACTGGAGACTCTCAGCTGACCATCACTGACACGTTCAGCTAAGAGTCTCCAGTTAAAACGGTCACTGTTTACTCCAAAACACCGGTTGCTCTGTAACTTCATAAAAGTTGACTTCATGGTGTAGAATCGTTTCTAACAACCGACCACAGAAGAAGTGGACATTTTTATGCTGCTCACAGTTTGAATTTAAGGTTTAAAGAACGAGAACTGATCTGAATAAATTGAGCTAAAGCTGATTGGCTACATTCCATTCTATGTCACAACTCACAGAGTCATGACTCGGGAGTCATTGGCTTTCCCCACACATGAAGATTTGTCGTAAATATTTAACAAGTGTCATGAACTGTGACCCAGATAAAAACACAAATGCACAACTCAGACCAGGATCCAAAGGCAAAGGTTTTAATAAAACGTCCAAGGTTCGGTACACAGAGGTGGTTATCAGCCAGGCAGGCTTCGGTACACAACACGGGGTAGTCAGACAGGCAGAGATCAAACACAAAGTATCAGTCCAAAGGCAGGCAGAGGTATCCAAAAGATGTGAGGCAAAAAAGGCTTAACTAGATTCAAAACAAGATTGTGATACAAGGCTGTAATGAGGTACAATGAACTGGCGACAAAGACAGTGACACACAAGAGGTTAAAAACAAGAGGTAATGAGGGATGATGAGACACAGCTGGGGAAGACAATCAGGAATCAGGTGAGACAGACAGGGCAGGACAGACAGGAACAAATCTAAAAGACAGAGACAAGAGTTAGACACTTCAAAATAAAACAAGAAACCAAAACATGAACTGAAATGTGCACAAAATGACGAGAACTTTACAGACATGTCAACAAGTTTAATATTTGTAATTGTCGGCCCGAAGCCGATTATCAGGACAAATTCACTGTTAACACACCTCAGATCACAGGATAATCTGATAAAACAGAAGATAATTGGGCGTTTGCTGTTGGTCGGGGTGGAAGAAACTACTTTATGTTGTGATTGGTAGAACCTGAGGTTGGTTGCAAAGTGTCTCTCCAGAGTTTTTGTAACAGGGCCTTATTTCTTCTGCTTTCTTCTGATAAGATATAATCTGCAGCAGTGTTTTCAACATGTCTCCTGTTATCATTATATACTTTTCTCCCTTTTCATTTGTCTTCTTCTCTTTCTCCATGTTATTCCTCTGCCACTTATCTACCATTTGCTGCTGGACTGAGTACATGTTTTTCTCCTCATTAGCTGCCAGCTTTCAAACTCTTTCCCTCCCTATCTTTCTCTCCTTTATCCTTGTTTCACCTTCATTCAGCCCTAATCATTTCCTCCAATCCATGGCAATGCATTCATCTTCATCTTCATCTTCCTCTTCGGCCTGCTCTTCACATATATCATCTGCAGTTCAAGTACTGAGCTATATCTCATTTGTACTAATAAGGAAGCTACACAGGGCTGGATTTATGTGCCAGAACATCGCTATGTAGGCCTGGAGCTATGGAGTGACATGTTGAATGATATTTGATCTATAGAAGTCAGTTCATGGTATCTTCTCATGCCTTAATTATGGAGCAGAGCAACAAGAGAAAGCTTGAGAATCAATCAATCAATCAATCAATCAATCTTTATTTGTATAGCGCCAATTCATAACAAGTGTTATCTCAAGACACTTTACAATAGAGCATAAAGCTCCTCATTTTAAGGATATACATATATGCATAGATACATATATACATATAAAGATACACATATACATATATATACAAATATATACATCCAACACCCAACATGAATCCAAATAGCCAATCATGAATCCCTCCATCATGGCGGCAAGAAAAAACCTTCTGTTAAGCAGCAGGAAATCTCGAATGTGGACCCCAGTCTCATGATGAACAGCAAATCCACACGATGCTGTGTTGGGTGTGTGGGCGAAGGAAGGGAGGTAGGAGGAGACAAGTGGACTAAAGTAGGAACTAAAGTTAGTGACAGATCCATGAACCATAGACCTGTCGTCTGATTTATTAGAGGTTAGCCTCTTGAGATGCTACATCTCGTTTTCGGGAGGGACCTCATGTTTGAATGGGTGTGGTGATCATTTTATAGAAGTATAATCAATGATGTTCATACTGAAAATAAGAATTTATGATAGTGATGAACTCATGGACGCCCAGACCACAGGCCGAGGGGAGAAAACTTGTTCGAAACGTGAACTGGATGGTGGGGTGCCGAGTGGGTCTTCGATTTACGGCTATGACAAATTCTCACATTTTTATATTCTCCCATAAACTTTGACATGCTTTATCTTTATTATTTATCATGCTTTGTCTCCTTAGTTTTCAAAGTTTGTTAGCCTCATAAATATGAATTGTCTTTGATTATTGAAAGTGCTGGGACTGTATACGAGCCCTTCAGGCTTCGTTTCCTACTTTCACCATTTTTGTCAATGTGTGCTAAATACATAAACCTAAACTGTGTCATCGCCTATTCTACCTACCACAGTCTCCTGCTCCATCCACTGTCTTATCCTCATTTAGTAGACAGTAAGGGAAAATATCAAAGTTCTAAAACATAATCTAAAAGAAAAAAGGTGAAACTCCATAAATAACATTTGAAGCAGTTCCATTTGGCCATTAAGAGGTAAACACAGCCCACAGAGGGTGTGCAGTAGTGTTTCCAATCTTGGGCAGTTGTTGATAACACGATCTATCTCTGATTAAAACTACTGATCTTCAACGCTTGGAAAGCGTCTTGAGATAACATTTGTTATGAATTGGCGCTATATAAATAAAGACTGATTGATTGATTGATTGATTGTTACATAACATGTAAAAGTTCTTCCGTATATCCATTTCCTGGTTGTGTGTGTTACTTATGAGCGGTGAGTCTCAGTTCGTAAACATAACAGGATTATTTTCACAGACATTTACTTAAAATAATAAAATAAAGGCACAGATTTTTTTTTTTAAATTTAGAGTTCACACATTTTGCGATAACTGACATCAAGTGTAAACATCTGAAAAACAGTATTATTTCATCATAATTTCTGTTTTGCTTTGAGTGATGTTTTCACTCCTAATAAGGTATAATCCCAGTTCTTGTGAAAAATTGGTAGGACAGCAGTATTTCAGGTCCAACTCTGATGAAAGTGTTTCTAATCCTGTTAAAATAAGTTTAGACACCCCGACTGACTGGTCTTTCAGCCTGCTTGCATGTAAATTGTTGTGCTCAATGGTAAAGGTGCATTCCTCTCTGTCTCACCTTGTCTCCTGTCCCATCTGTAATAAAACATCTGCACAGTACACTGCACTACAGCACTACAGATTTAACGTGTTATTCATTATGTGAGCTGAACCTGATACTTCCATCTTTTAATAGGCGCGACTTTTCACATCTAAAGAGATTCTGATAATTATCTGAGAGGCTTTCTGCCTTCTGATTTACTTCACTCCTCTTCACACTGTTCACTGGTGAATATACCCTTCAGTCTTCAGTGCATTACAGCTATATCTTCACCGCTCTTTGCTCCATCCAATTATGAGCCAATCATCCTGCATGCAGGTTAATGTATGCTCTTGTGGTTTGTCATGGCTCCACTCATCACTGTCTGCTCTTCTCATCTTCCACTGCACTGCTTCCTCTTTCGTATCTTACCTTGTGTCAAGCCCCTGACTACAGCAGCCAATGATTAAAATGATACAATACAGCACACAAACAGAGCTGCCAAATGTTGAGCAGCTGACTGATCTAGAGAGTGGAGATGTGCAGTATGACGGCCTCATTCCATACGTCAGGGATAAAACATGCAGCGCAGCATTTGATTTGAATTCAGAGTTATTGTGGTCAGAGTTTTACAGCAGCTTTATCAGGGCCGACCCTGAACAATTTGGGGACCATATGCTGGATCATTTTGTGGACATCATGAACAGACGTTCAGCAGACGTGTTCAAGACCTGTCCAGTCTTTTTCAAACTTTATGCATTTTATGATTTTGTTACTACTTTAATGCTTCAGAAATGTGAAACCTTTTTTGTCCACTAGATGTTCCAAAGCTTATTTTGACCATTAATTGTGGAGCTCGGCTTCGCAAACTGGGCTTCAAAATTTCTGTGTTCAGGTTTACATCACAGAGTCATCATTAGCATAAACCCGCCCCTTCTGCCGGCGGTGGTGGTCAGCCATATAGTTGCAAGGCAACCGGCAGTCTTAGCAACAGCCATAGTCTTCTGAAGAAACAGGTGGATTGATAGCCTAACTGTATTTGTCTAGACTATAACGTTACTAGTCAGTGATCCATGTTGCTAAATGTGATCAATAGAGAAATAAATGTTCATTCTGATGGAGACTGTGAGGAACGAGGCTGAGCTCTATCAGTGTCTGACTCAGAGTCAGTTTCTGGCTCTGATGGATCAAACAGGTAGGGCTGGCTCCGTCCCATCACGCTGCTAGCACTAGCTTCCATTGTTACTGTAGGTACGTTCTTGTACAGTACATGGAGGCGGCTCCCCTCCCGCGTGCCCCCCAGCATTCCACAGCAGAGAGAAGTGCTTATTGTTTCATGATTTGAAACCTAATTTTATAAACTCAGCAATTTTTTAAATCTTTCAAATTTTGGACTGGACAGCGGAGGAGAGGGGAACCAATGCACTGAGTAACCTTAGAAACTGCAGTGTCAGAGCCAATGATGAGGACCTCTGTCTTTGTCACAGGTTCGTTGAAAGGGAAAAAAAAGAAAGATGATGGCACAGTTGAAAACTCCCGTTTGGTGGGTTTTTATTAACACCAAATATGCACACAGTGAAGAAAAAAACTATTTGCAAAGTGAAGCAAAAAAAAAAAACATTCCCAAAAACAAAAGTATTTACAGGAAAACACACGGCAATAGGCAGCCACACTGCTCAGGGTCCCCAAGACTCTGACCCCAGCTTCAACGCACATCTTCAGAGCAGACCCACTCTCCTTATATACCCCCTTAGCCCCTCCCCCGGGCAGACCAATGCTGATTAAGTGAGGTCTCAGCATACCTTGCTCATTAAATGAAGAAAATGAGCAAAAAAAAAAAAGAATAATAAACTGTTATACTAACCTGGTGAACAGAGATGCCCAACCTATGGCTCTTCCTTCCTGTCCACTACATAGTAAAATAAAAACAACCTGGAAATTACCCAAATGGTACATTCTATGTCACATGACATTCCAATAGCGTGCCACTTTCCACTATTTACATTACACCCCGGAAGCACCTCGGTTTGGCCCGAGAGGCAGACAGGCAGCCGCATCCCTCTGGTGAGTCCGTTTGTGTGTGTGTGTGTGTGTGTGTGTGTGTGTGTGTGTGTGTGTGTGTGTGTGTGTGTGTGTGTGTGTGTGTGTGTGTGTGTGTGTGTGTGCGTAGCCGCCGAGTGTGCACCCCCGACGAACTACAGGAACCACAGTTCAACAAAGAATGTTGGAACAGTTTGTGTGCGGGACCGCGGGATGGGATTGCGGTCCCGCAACCAAGGAATGCAGCACCCCATGCGCTCCTGCCGTAGACTCTCTCCTGAGAAGGCAAAAGGGCGTGCAGCGGTGGAGGAAGACGGAGCGGTCCTTATCGCTCTGTCACAGTCTTGTTAGCGTTAAGCTGCAGGAAGTTGTGAGCCATCCAGTCATTAATGGCTGTCAAGCAATTCAGCAGTACAACCACTTTGTCTGTATCAACAGGCTTAAAGGACATATACAACTGTATGTCATCAGCGTAGCAATGATATAAAAACCCCTTAAATTTGCTGATAATATGACCCAAGGGCAACAAATACAAAGCAAATAAAATAGGACCTAAAACAGAACCTTGGGGGACACCACATGAAAGAGCAGCAGGTTCAGATGAGTATGGACCCAGTGATACAGAAAAAGATCTGTCAGAGAGATAAGAGGAAAACCAGTCCAGGGCAACTCCAGAGATACCCGCCCACAGCTTCAGTCTGTCAATAAGGATACAGTGATCAACTGTATCAAAAGCTGAACTAAGATCCAGTAGCACCAAAACAGAGCAGTCACCTTTGTCAGAGGACATCATAATACCATTAAATACCCTCAGAAGGGCCGTTTCAGTTGAGTGCTTCTGTCGGAAACCAGATTGAAATTTGTCAGAAATGTTATGTTATGTTGTGCAAGTCTTGCATCAGTGATTGTTTATGTAAATTTTGTAAACAGAACTTTACATCTGTTTTTCACTTTTGTAAATATTGCTGTGTCGCACTTGGTTGTAAATAAATCCTTCCATCACTGCATTTTGTGCCATGATGCCTGTATTTTTACACACTTTGTGAGTTTGAGAGATGAACACCTCCTCTTTAATTGCATTGCACGTTTTAATGCATGTGGACAGGTGCATTAACTACCTTTAACTTCTAAATAAATAACACTAAACAGCAAGTTCATGAATTTAACCTTAATTAGCTGTTGTCCTGTTACTATGGGTGCATTGTTTTGCTCGACAATCTCTTCACTCCACGCTTTCAAGGCCTGCAGCAAAACTTTACCCAGCAAAACGCTTTCCCCCAGTGGAACTTATCACTGCAGAATTCAGACGTAATTAGTGTTGTGAAAGTTTATTTACTTTGGATTGTGGCTGAGCAAAAACACACACAAACACACACCCCAAGCACACAGGAAACAAAGAAACAAATACCCAATACAGGGATTTGAACTGTAATGTTGCTTTACCGCCACTAAACGGGTGAGAATGTACTGTATGTTGAGTGGGTGTCTCTTAGAAACTGTGTTCAGTTTAACTATGCATAAAGGCTGAATAAAGATTCAAAAAGCCTCTGTGTCTAATGGAATAGACTGCCACGTCAACATAATAGACTGAAGTTAGTTTTGTGAGAGGTGATGTTCAGACTGAAGCACAGGAAATTTCAAAGTATTGTCCAGATCTTAAAGTGATTCTCAAGAGGCTCACACTCAGCTTTCAACCATGGTGACTCATTAGCAGTGCAGTGAATGCATATCCTGTCTTTGTTGTACGGCATTATCACTGGAATGTGCTTGAATACAAATCAGTCCACTTGGTGCGCTTTATGATGGCTCAGCGCAGCTCTTGAGACTGACTCTGTGTGCAGGTTTAGGATTCCACTCTCTGTGTTCGACCTCTCCTCTCTCATTGTGTTCAAGGTTCATTCAGTACTGGCTGTATTCACTCAGAAACAGCATTATCTTGGAACCTTTTTTTTTTTTTTAAAGGAGCATATCCCTTCAGATATCAAGGTTTGAGTAAATTATCGACCATTTGCAGTGTTGTGCCAGCTCTCACAAAAAGTGAGTTAGCTCAAAGCTCAGTTCACACCAATTAAAAGCCACCGCTAGTCTCATGTGAACTGCTGCTAACCATATTGTGTGAGATGTCTGAAGGATTAGCCATGCTGAATGCACATAGAGTGCTGTAGATCTGACTTCTTTTGCTGTAAAACCACAGACTGTATCAGAAACAGACAGGTGACGTCGCAGAGGCTACGTCAATATCTTATAAAGTCAAATGAAGCCAATCATTGGACAGGCCATATTGGATATGACGCAGACTTTGAGCTTGCTTTCTAACAGCTATAGGGCGCCCGTCAGTCACATGAGCTGAGCTCAGCCTCTGATTGGACAAACTCATAATCCTAATGTCTTCTAAACCCCTAAGTTAGAAAAAAATTCACCCCCGTGTACGTGACTTTCAGTCTTTCCAGCGGCGGAGCTTCTTGTGCGTTCATGGTGCAGCACTGAGCAAAGACAACTTCAGGCAGTTTATGTGAAGAGAGGATGAGCGGGCCACTCTCCTCAACAAGTTGAGACTGAAACATCCTGCCACACCCGGAGAGAAAGGCGTCTGTGTACATCGAGGTGTGTGAAGATGCCGCACTTGGGCGTCCCGCAAAATAGATGGTAAAGGGCTTCAGTCACCACTGGCCAAGCTGACTAGTGAGTCTTTTTTTATACCCATCAAAATGAATTATCATCTGCATTTAGTGGGTTGGCAGGTGTTCATTTAGAGCCCTGCTCTACACCACTGATCGAACATGCTGTATCTTCTGATAAAATATATAGTCTGTTATATGTTGGATTTCAGCATGAGAGCTGTTTTGTCTCTGTTTGTAGTGACCAATCAAGTATCAGTATAAGCTTAAGAGTGTGAAGGGAAAGCAGAGTGTTTTCAGACTGCTGTGACATCCAAGTTCATATTCACGGTAATCTGAGGAGTCTCTATTAGAGGTGGCCATTTCAAACCAAAATTCTATTTGAAAGTCATTGATATTTATTTGTGATTCTTTTTAATCAAATGAATTGAATGCAATAAGCTATGCCCTACCTGTTGATAAACACGTCAGACTTCAACATAACTTTCTCTGTTTGTCAAATTAAACCCAATAAATACACCAGCAGACAACAATTGTAAATGGTCACAAGCATACATGGAAAGAGTCTTAAACCAACTCCACAGACATTTCAAAATCAAAAACTGACTCAACCACGAACACATAGCTTTAAACAGACACGTCGATCCATGTGAGGTTTAGGTCAAAGGCCCTCTTGAAACCTTAAGGATAACCCCAAATTGCATACCTTCCCCTTGAGAAAAACGCAAACGCACCTAGCTACAAAATTCATTCCTGGTGAAAAAATTATGAATCTAGTGTTTGTTGTGCTAATAGGTGGTCCACAGCGCCCCCTAGTGCATTTAAACCGCAGCCCCGTGGGCTACTTTCAACTACAGGCCTGTTTTTTGCTGTGTATCATGCCATGACCTACAATTTTTTTTTACAGCCATCATAAATTCAATACAGGAAGTTCGGAAATTGTAGTTAAACATCCAATTTTGACAACTTATAAGTTATGTTGGAAATTGGACATCCTTCATCATCCTGTAAAATATTATTTGTCTAAAAGTAGAGAATCTGACTCCTGATTACCTTTTGGCATTGCCTGCAATGAACACATGATAGAAGGAGACGGCCGAGTTCTCAGTTTACACCAAATTTATTGATCACAATGGATCAAGAATGTGTGACAGAATTCTGGGTTTTTCATTAGCTCTCCCTAACAGCTGATATAAGTCTTGGAGCTGTCCTTCAGAGAAAATCCCCTGGTGCCCCCCCTGAACCCTTCCTTCATCTTCCTCATTCTTCATCACACTCCCACACCAACTGCTGGTTTCCTGAAAAGGAGTTGTTATTTTCTTTCACACCACTCCACAAGCATGTCTCACACACAGGCATACTGAAAATATACCACAGTCTGTTGCTGGGACAGTGGGAGATCTTACAGCCGTTTGGCCTTGAGTTTGGTACTTTCCTCCCACATACCTCTCCCAGCATTTTTGTAAAATTAAGTACATGGTTAAATGTCAGGCTGACATCTCAGGGTTTCCTCATATAGTCCCTCTGTGTCTCAGTATAAGCCTGCAAGAGTATAAACATACAAAAACAAAAACATAAACTTGTAAATGTATAAGCCTGCATAAGCGGGTCATTCATACTGTGGATATCAGTTCTTCCTTGTACCGAGTGATCTGTAGCCTTTCAGGTAAACGGACCAGTACTTATATAGCGCTTTTCTAGTCTTACCGACTACTCAAAGCGCTTTACACTGCTAGCCTCATTCACCCAATCACACCACATTCACACAGATGGCCGACTTAAGCTAATCAGACCATCAGCTATATCTAACACATTCATACATCACTGAACAGTGGGAGCAACTTGGAGTTCAGTGTCTTGCTCAAGGACACTTCGGCATGTGACTGCAGGAGCTGGAATCAAACCCACAACTGGGGGCGACATCTGATTGTGGGGCGACAACTCTACCTACTGAGCCACAGCCGCCACAAACACACAAACAGCGGCCAAAGTTGGCATTTTTTGGGGGGCTAAATTTGAATCTTAAAAGCTCTCATATACAGTGTTGGATCAGGACCAAAACGCACACCAATCAGTGTCACAGTCTGAGTGCATCTATATGCTTTTTTAACCTTGTACTACAGCACCCTCTACTGTCAACAGGAAGTCATATGTAACTCTACGATGAAAAACTCTTCCCGTTATCCAGCATATTCTTTTCCATTCTGCTCAGTAATGTCTTTCAGCCCTTCATTAAGCATCACCGACGGGTGCACAGATGTGCGGGCTCACTTATCTGTGCTTGCGGCGTTAATTCTCATTGAGCTGTTATCAGTCTGTGTTACCTGCTAAAGATTTCTTCCTCACAGGTTCTTAAAAAGTCAATTTAAAACCAATCATTCCAGTTGGCCGAACCTCCATGTAATTGATTAATTTAAAAGAAAAACAGGTTAGAAAATACATACATACATTTTTTAATTATGGAATGAAAATGTCCTACATAGCATTGTCTGCTGTGCTACAAAGCATATGATATTACATTTCACTCAGCGCAGCATGTCAGGTTGCTAACCTGATCCAAATCAATTTCACATCTGCTCAGTTGAGCAGATGTGTCATCTCTGGGAGAGCAAGCTGCCAGAGCAAATAACGAACCATGCCGATGTCTCACCGCTGTGCTGCAGTTCCCCAGAATACTATACAACCAAAGGCATTACAGATTTATGCTATATTCACAATTCCTGACTGGAATAATCTTACATCACAGAACTAATTCAGAGAATCTGGTTTTACTTTCTTTCATGAGCAGGGGGATTTCAGGCAGTCAGAAAGCAAACAAAGTTTTCAGCTCTCAGATTAGGGCTTGATATGACGACTGTTATTTTACGGTAGGGAACAAAATACCGGAGGCCATAGAAAGCCGCCTGCAGGGCAGGACACACTTAATCAAAACGCGTCATTCCCAAGTGAAAGTTATCAGTTGAATTATACATGGTGAACTGCTGCTGTAACTACAGATTCCTCAACACAGGAATGAACCATGTTTGAGGGAAGACGTAAATGAAGAGTAATTAGACTCAAGTGTGTTCATGTGTATAAGCTTGGCAGCAACAGATGAAGAGAGGGGGAAGAAAGGAGAAGAGGGAAAAAAAGCAGCCAAAGGGAGAGATGGAGCTCCCGTCTGACTCGTACTCGAAGCAGTCACAAGGTTAAAACACAAACACGTTCACTGATCACACTAATGAGGATCCATGTTAATTGAGGCAGGTAATTCATCAAGGTTTGGCTTTAATTATCCATTTGGACTGCTATTTGAAGAGCATACACATTCACACGGCTGTTTGAGGAGGCAATTACAAGCTTCCTCTTCCATAAAAACACACACACACAACCCACATTAGTAATTGAGTTTGATTTATAGAAACAAAGTGAAAACCTACCAGCATGTGGTGGACTCACAAACATGGTAACAAAATTACTACAACCAAAAGAAAAACCTCTGAACCCAGTGAGACTCATCAAATCCACCCATAGTACAGAAACAGTTTTCATTTGCCTCCTTTGGTTACGTTTTTTGTGTGTTTTTGTCTTCTAATTAAGACTGAGGCACGGCTTCAGTCTGTATTAGAGAAAAGTTTTTTAGTCGACTTCAGGAGCAGGAAGAACTTCTAGCACAAAGGTGAAGAAGCAGATAAGAATTGGTAGAAAAAGCAGAGTCACTGTCATTCAGCTATGTCTAGCACACAGTTGGGGATTACGGTGTGTCATCTCACTTTCCTATTTGTGATCTTTTGTCCTCATTTATTCGCAGAGTGCACAAAAATGTCATCTGTTCTTTTACTGTGCTAATGTCATCGTGTTTTCCCTCTGTGTGGAGCTCAGTGTCAGACTTGAACAGTCTGTACCTTTGCCTCTGATGCCGGACTTTGATACAGGATCTGAAGAGCTTTGGTGAGTACCTCTCGGCTTGATAAGTCTTGTCTGGAGCTTCTTCAAAAACTTGAAACGGGAAGTTTAAACCTGGCACACAGCTAGGGAGGAGGATAAAACTTAGTTGGTAAAAAGTTCAAGTTACTTCACTTTATTTGCTTGCCCCGGAGATCAGATAAAAGAAAACTGGGCTAGCTCACAACCTCGCATACAAGCAAACATCTGCTACTCTAAGTTAACATCATATTTTGTGTTTGACACTGGCTCCTGAAGTTACAAATCACTGCTGATATAATTGCAGAGCCATTAACATATTTTAACCAACAGCTTATTTTACCCCAATATTGAAAAGTGGAGATCCCTCAAGCATTAATACCTACAGCCTTACATACAAATTGTAAGTGCTCACAAGGTACTGGAAGAGCTTGACGGTAACAAGTTGCAGTTTTTTTTTTTTATTTCTTTATGGCATGTTTCTCTAAAGTGTTCAACAGTGGATCACTCAACTCTGTAAAAGATGTTAAGTAACATTGGGTTATTGCTGAAAACTGGTCATTGGTTCAAAAGCTACCTTGGCAGCAGGACACAATGTGTCAGGTTTGATTTCAGCATAAAAAATGGAGTCTCACAAAGGTCCCTATCGGATACTATTCTATTTTTTATCTAAATCAATGGTTTTTATGAAAATATCAAAAAGGAAATTGTCATCAATGTGGAAAACACGATTTTTGCAAACATCAACATCTTCTCTACTGAGTGCAATTAACTACCAACAAGCTGCTTGTAATTCTGTCCAGATAAATCTTGGACAATGTGGCAGCTCGAGGGGTGGTGTAATGAAGTTAGGATTTTAGTTTGGTTTATTGACAATTTTGGTAATGGGTGGTGGAAACCGACTAATCCCCTTTCCTTATCCTTTTCAGTTGCTGAGGGCCAACGGTGGTGGTCTCCTGGTCTCCTGGTGTCCTGGTGGTGGTGTTCCCCGTTTGTGTGCTGTGTACCCCACTGACTTTAGTTTCCACGGTGTGAGTGAAGCGTGTGTGTCACAAGTGTCTGGGGTGTTTTCTTTCGTTCCTGGGATCCCTCCCTCACCTCCTTCCTCGAGCCAGCACCTTGGTAAGCTCAGCACTGAAAGGGATATCCCCTTCCTGTGTGTATGAGGGTTTTATGATTTTTATGATTATTGTTTAAATAAAAAGACATTGTTGGAATTGGAACCACGTCTCCTGCTATCTTTAAGAGTAGAACGAACCTGGGTGCCTTTCTACATTTTTGTAATTGCAACTATTTCTTTGGGCGAAATTCCCAAAGTGGCGTTGTCGGTTCAACCACCCATTACCAAAATTGTCAATAAACCAAACTAAATCCAACTTCATTACACCACCCCTCGAGCTGCCACAACAACTACATCTGGTTCCAAATGCCAACAAGACTAAGATGATATACTTCTCTGGGTCTAAGAGGGCAGTGAAAGATGACCCTCAGATTTTTACTTCAACTATTTATTCAACTAATTTTTTTTTACAGACACAAAGGCTGTTTTATCATTTGTTCCTAGAAAAAAAATCATTCAAGCAACACTGTAGTGGACGATGGTGATATTCTTCAATGGCACCTCAGCCTCTCTGGGTTTACCTTGCTGAATTGTGTTTTGCCTCTGGTCTAGGATTTCTCCTCATCTCGTATGAAAAAGTAGGTTTGTCTTCCTTACCAAAAAGATTGCTCTTTTTGATAAATGTACTCTTCACTTCTTTTCTCTATTACTCTGCTTTGTTTCTGTGTGAAATGTTTTGTTCTGCAGTATTTTGTAGCTCAGTAGGAATATCCAGGTGAAATACATGCCTTGTTGTTTGTACTTAGGTCCTCCCTCCTCTTTGTTTTTGACTGGTTTTTGACAGTTTTGTGTTCATTTTTAAACTTGTAACATGAGTGGGCTGCAAATTTTCCCGAGGGGAGAGAGACTGGGACTGTTGTAGAGGGCTGAACCAAAATATTAATTTAACACTTTATTCTGATAGATGTAAGAACATCTTATTATAAGGCTGTAAAATGTGGGGGGAAGTTGAATATAGCATTTAAAAAATGATTTGAAAACTTCAAGAAGAAACCCTGATTTAGGCTAATTTCATTAACTTACCAAACCTTCACAAAAGAATACAGGAACTGGCTCCGGCAACTGGCAAATACTGAAGTCCTGCGTATCTGCTTTGACCTGCCGGACTTGAAACACAGCTGGAACACAACAGAGTGGAGCCAGTGGAAGATGACTTGACTGAATTTGCACCTACCATCAGCATCTGGTGGGATTCAGCAGTTAGACTCATGACTTTTGTCTGGGCAGAGTGTCTTGAAGATCATCATAACTGACTCCTTGTGAAAGGCAGGAAGATAAAAATTTATGCTAGATTTTCTGATGATAGGTCATGGGGTCCCTAATATGATTGTCATTCACGATGATGCAATGTCATTCACGATGATGCAATTAATTCCCAGGGTGACAGGTCCTGAAACTCTACATCTGATGGACTGGGCTAAATGGTGCTTTCAATGTGTGGTCTAACCATAGACTGTGTACAAAATGGACAGAGCTGCTCTGCTTTTTACCATTTCAAGGTTTTGAAGCTAAAAAAACTCCATCAAGGGAGCCACCATTGTGGACTCTGGCTGCACAATAATATATATACTGTGGGAGGAAGCTGGAGTACCTGGAGAGAACCCACACATACATGGGGAGAACATGCAAACTCTACACAGAAAGGCACACTGTGCCCAAACCGGGATTTGAACCAGCAGCCTTCTTGCTGTGAAGAAACAGCACTAACAGCTGCGCTACCATGCGGCCCACAATGCAGCCCAATAATATCTAAATATCACCACAGCATACAGATGTGAGAAATATTTCTATGAGGTGTAATAATTCTTTCAAGTTTGACCACAGCCCATCTGGAATGAATAGAGCAGCAGAGTTTTTGACCTATACTGCAGCCAGCCACCAGGGGGAGCAGTTTTTGTGGCAACCTCAGTTTGAGTGGAGTGAAATGAAGGCCTTTTTTTTGTTACAGTCTATGGGTCTGACCTCAGTATTAGTTTGCTTGTAGGTAAAAGAATGTGTACTTATTTACTTCAGTGTGTAAGCCCTGTGATTGATGAGTGACCTGTCCTCCATTATGCCCAAAGACAGCCAAGGTTGCCTCCAGTCCCTGGTGACCCTTGCTTGACAGGACAAGTGGCACAGATAATGGCTGAATGATAAAAACTAGGTCATAATCCCAGTGGTTGGAACATCTCTACTCTGGGTGGAAACAGGAGGATCCTTGTTTGGATTTTGTCAGAGAAATTACATTTCAGTGATATCATTAACCCAAAACCAATTTTCACACTAAGCTGTTAAGTATCTGTTAAGGTTTTACGCCAATGGTATTTCAAATCTCTTAATGTCTGAAAAATATCCCTAATTAAGCTTCACACGCTGTACAAATACTAATTGACACGAGTCTATTTGTATTAGCATACTGAAAGATAAAGCTACTTTCTTGCTCTAACATTTTCATATCAAAAAAGGCCAATATTGAACTTCTCTGATATCTAAGAAGTGCACTTTGTTAATAAAGATGTCAACTCGCCTGTAGTATTTTGTCCAACGTGTTTTTCAACACAGATTTTTCAGAGAGCTCAGCTTGTGAACTGATGCAAAGTTATCCTATACTAAACATCAACACTTTCACACACGCCCATCCATGAAATGAAAAGCTCTGAACTTTTCGACTTCTGATTTGAAGAAGGGAGCTTTGACTTTCAAAATCAACCTGTAGATCTCCGTATCAACATCCTGGCAGGAGTCCATGAGCCGTCACAAAATCCGCCCCTGAGATGAAACTCAGCGGCAGACTTCTCTTTAGCCTGACGCTCTGAAAACTCACACAGTTAACACACACAGTATGTGATGGAAAATATGCCAGTGGAAAGACTCCTCAGAAGGCGAGAAATGAGGAGAGCGAGAGCTAAGAGCAGAGCTAAATAAATAAATAAATAAATAAATAAATAAATAAATAAGATGCTGTGAGAAATGTTTACTCAAAGCTCTGAAAATCTTCCTTTTGGCTTCACATGGAGAAAGTGTTACCCAGTGGTTATCGTATAGATGCCACATTACATTTGAGCCCCAGAGCTAAAAACAGCCATATTGAGTGTACAAACACGCAGACGTCAGACTGAACCTTTCATGCATGGAACCATTAACGGTTGCATGTGTGCCAACAACGTTGTTTCCTCACATCATTAAAGCTTAAGAGTAAAACATGCATGCTGAACTCCTGTTAACCATATAAACAGTTATACACACACACACACATTTACACACTCACACACACACGTAGGCATGTACTGTATACTGTATAAACACACACTTCATGCTACACTACACAAAGTTCCAGTGACAGAAAGGGACATTTGGGAAGCTACAGGAAGCCATGTTGTCACTACTGATAAATCACTTGAAGCAAAGCTTTGCTACTTTGCTAACTTGTGTATGTGTGTGGGTGTGTGTGAGTGTGTGTGGGGTGTCTCTCTCTCTCTCTCTGGTAAGTTGGACTAGTCAGCACATTCAGATGTATCCAAGACAAGATAAAATAGCTCACGGACTAGTATGTTAGAGGCCAGTGTGTGGTCAGCTGTCGGGATATTGAACATCAAACACACATTAACAACACACACACACTTATAAGCCCTGTTTGCACAGGGTTAGTATCACCTGGGGACCTCTGAAGATATTTAATCATTGGTATTTATTGTTTTTTAATCTGGCCTTGTGAACCCTCCATACCCCCTTTAAAAGCATAATGCAGGTTATGATTATTTATTTATTGTAAATTAACATTGTTAACATTATCTGATGATGTCTGTAGAATAAGTCATTAGTTATTTATTTTATGTTATACAAAAAGGCACAAATTCAGATGAAGAAGAGTCTGTTTTCAGGACAGTTGTTTAAAATGCTCTTTTACCAACATGGCGTCATATGACGTAACAAAGGTGACTCACATTCTCTGACTCTCCTGTCATCAAATGTGTGTAGATGATAGTGAGTGAGAGCGGTCTTTATGATTCAGGTTTATTGTTTTTTTTCAGTGTATTGTTTTCATTTGACTGTTCATTAAGATGGTTAAATAATAAGTTTGCACAGGAAGCAGAAACACTAACTTAACAGGACATGGAGTCCATTCTTTACCCAACAGGTATAAAAATGGAGTTAGCTTTGTGCTCTGGTTTGTTTTGTGCAGATGAAGAGACGAAAATTTATTTCTGCATCAGTCTAAAAAAACGTGGTCGTCCTTGGTGCCTATTTTCAGCGGTAAGATTATGTTCCTGGTGCTATGATGGAGTTCAGGATGGGATACCAGAGCCAGTCTTAGTGACACTGACGGCAGGCACAGTCCCATCAGTACAGACTGCAGGTTCACCAGTAAACAGATGTTAATACGGATTTGTCAGAGCTTCAGTCTGAGATTTAACCCGATGGAAACATTAGCTGAGCGCCGTAGCTAAGTCCTGATTTTAGTTTTCTGACTCTAGGTCAGTGGACAGACCTCTGATAGAGCTCTCTGTCTGTCTCTCTATGGGCTCTATGATGACGGCTCAAAGCGTGTTGCTTTATAATCAGCTCTTACTACTTATTTTTAAAGTTATTGTTTCTGATTTCAAACTTTAAATCTGCTGATGTAAACACAGCATGAGGCTAAATATAGCAGCTAACAGTGGTCTTTATGGCTCTTACGATCCCTTTAATACCGTTTTCCACCTTGTTGACATCTTTTAATGTTCTGTAAAGCACTGATTTTTTTTATCCTCCTTTATTTTTCTTTTTTTTTTGTTTCCAGTATCAGGGATGCTTACAGAGCTGCTGTCTTACCACCTCTGTGTGGGTTGGATCACAGCCTGGTTTTCATGCAGACCTGTTGTATGCTGAGGCAGCCTGCAGCTACCCTCACAGCCAGGATATGGACACTTGAAGCTTGTGAAGATGCTTTGAATGCACAGATTGTAGTGCACTGCTGGAAACTGATGTGAGTAGCATGGATTTATGTGGTTTTTATTATTTCATCTGCCAGACACATGAATAGACACAATTCTATTCTATTCTATTCTATTCTATTCTATTCTGTGTAACATAGACATATCATATGTAGATGGTGTTGTACTTGCTGCATTAACATAAAACAAACTTTGCAGGTCTTATTCTCTACTGTGAATTGGCAGGTTTTTAATTAGCTTTTCAGAGTATTATGCCACATGCTAAGGCAAGTGATTAAAAACACTTGCATTAAAAATCACCTTTAATACAAAAGCACAGGATTGTTTTTGTAATTCATTTTTAAAATTTTCTTCAGAGGCAGACTACTGGAAAAACACTCTGACCCACAAAAACAGATCCCCTTGTCAGAAATTAAAGCTTTAGATAATACTTTTTCACTCTGAATCAACATCTCAGTCATTGCAGATGGTTTTGTTTTTCTAAGAAGGTTCCTGCAGCTTTTTTCTGCTCTTATTTTGGTCAAAATGATGGAGGCAGCATTGTTTTGACAGTACTTTGGAGAGAATATAACTGGATCATCAAGCTGCACAGGAAGGAGACTCTCTGTGTAACTTTGTAGCAACACTGACGGAAACAAACGTATTGTTTCCATCACTCATGGGACACAGGCAAACAAATGTAGCTTACTGTAAAGTGGCGAGACAGCTTCATAACCCTACATGTCACAAACTGGCAGATATACTTTCTTGTAATAGGGGTCTCTCTTCCTGTCAGTGCAGCAGGTTGGTAAATTCAACATGTGGGATTACAGTGATGGTGTTGTTTTTTATTGCTGGTTAGTGTAGCGTATTAGACATATAGCAATGCTTCAGAGCTTATGTCCTATAGTTGTCCTTTATGGACATTTCTGGGCTGTACCAGTCAACAACCAGCACAGAAGAAGCTCGCATTAATCCAGATGGAGAGAGCAAACTAAACTCCAGGGCCCGTATTGACAAAACATCTTAAAGCTAAAAGTAGCTCCTAACTTTCCGATTTAGGAGGAACTCTCTAGAATAACGGGTGTGGAAGTCCTGATTTTAAGACTCTTAAATTTCTGGTCCAAAAGTATTTCATGAAGCATTTTAGCTCTGAAACAAGCTCCTAAACCTGTGAGGAGTTAGAAGTAATGAAGAGGACTCCTGAGTCACTGAGACCACTTCAGAAAGAGTCTCAGCATGGCTGCTGCTGGAACTCCACCTCATGATCACATCAACAGTTTGGAAAGATACATTAAAAATGAGACGATACCTGTTCAGAAGCTCAATCAGGAGGGTATAATGATGGTAACAGAGTTAGTAAAGATGGAATCACTTCACCAACAAATAGAAACAAACCAAATATCACTGCACATCAAAGTGTTATCAACACGAGGCTACCTGACCATGAGGAAAATGTAACTGTGTGGATCAGATGAACTCAGCATTTCTCAGCCGTCTGTGTTTGTGTCTGAGTGTCCAAACACACAATAAAGCACTGAGGCAGTCAGTGTTAGCATAAAGGTTATAAAAGTTCATGTTGATATAATTCATGAGGACATGGTTAGTCAGGTTATTTTATGTGTATCATTTGTGTTCATTATTGAACACATTAAACAGATTGCTGTGTTTTGTTTGACAGTAACTGCTCTCACCTGTTGCAGTGGTTTGTCTTTTGAACTCTGTGACCTCTGACCTCACCTCAGACTGTCAGGATCAGCAGCGTTTCTCTCAGTCATCAGCAGTTCTGCTCATCAGTGGTAAGGCTGCTTTTATTTCTAATCAAATTTGTTCCCATGTTTCTTTTTTTTTTTCAATCCTGAGGTTATCCCAGGTCCAAATTTCCCTTTAATAAAGTCCTTCACTTTGTGGACAAGTTGAACAAGGAGAAAAAAAACTGGTCTTGTGTCCAGTTTGTTTTAGTCTTTCTTTTTCCTGTGGTTTTCTCTGCCATGGTTAGTCCAGAATCCCAGTCATTAAAAAGCTGCTTCTATGTAGATCTGCTCGTCCTTTAACCAGATACAGCTGCTGACAGTTAGCTGAACACAGACTGGACCAGTCAGTTTATTACTCTTGGGCTCGTGTAGTAGCCTAAAGTTTTAATAAAAGATTACATCATAAATTTTACAACCTTTGTATTTAGTTGAAGTTTATCTAAGAAATATAGCAGCAACAAGCCAAAGGTAACAAGCTTAAAATAGGTCATTAAATCTGTTGCTCTCTGTAGGCCTTCATTAGGGTAAAAGATCCCCTGCAGGCAAATTTAATACACTGTCTAGCTCACCAGTTCACCTTTTTGTTTTTGAACATAAAGTGCAAGTCCTGTCAACATGCTTATTCTCCCTGCCCCTAGTGGATTGTCATCATGTTATCAATAAAAAGTTGTATTTTTGTAACTGATTGTCTTTATTTGATTTAGAAAAACATTAACCATTTATGATAGAAATAAATACTGGTTGTCATTTTAAATCAAAAAGACAATAATAACACAATATGAACAGTAGGAAAAACAAGAGAAAAAAAGATGTGTAACATATCAGTGTGTATTAGTTTCAAATCATGTCACATCATATAATCGGTTAAAAACAAAATACCACATTGTTCATCCACAGTACAAACAAGTGATTGTAATCATTGGCTGTGACCAATCCTTTTTTTAATCCTCTGTCCATCCACTTTTTTCCCCCATGTTTATATTGTTCTCAAGAGCAGAAATGAAGTGTGTGTAATGGTGAAGTAGCCCATTGTGACTTCACAATAGCCTCCCCCCTTCAATTATAATTTAGGCTGCTAAATGAATAATACATGCTGTCATTTGGGGAAATGAATGAGTGTTTTTCATCATGTTTTCATTCATCCCTGCACTCGTTGCTCTCATGCTGTTTTATTTGTTTTGGACCCATATTGGCTGGATTATATTCTTGCTGTGTTATTTTTTTCCTGTTGAATCCCCTCAGGCCCTGTAATCACTCAGGTGTTTCTTACTCAGGCTGATTACCCATCAGCTGAGGTTTGGGGTTTATAGAGCTAAAGGCAGATGTTATTTCAGTATTTTTTTTGCTAAAAGGCAGTGCTAACGGCTTAGAGTTGTACAGATTACATGCTGAGTACCTGCAGAGCCGATTGATGAATTTTTATAACTGTTGAGTCAGTGGTTAATATTACCATGTTAAAGGAGACAAAATATGGACCCATTTCACTTTTGAACCCCCCTCTTTTTGTTTAACCTCTGGACTCAGATCACTTTAATAAAACAATAGTCTTCAAAGGTGAAGAAGTTTGAGCAAACACACCTAATATCTGAAGACAAGCCGGACAATGAATCCAAGCTCTGACACTCTGTCATGTGTGAAGCAGCTGGAAACATAAAGGGAGGACCCAGGTGCAGAATCCAAACAAAAGATTTATTAGCTAAACTCCAAACTCACAAAAATCTCTGAGGGCAACTGGAAACACAAGAAACACTGAACTCAAAACAAGGAAACCAACTGAGCAGCTATACAGGAACGGACAACAGGAGTGACACACAATGAACTGAAACACAAAATGAACTGACAAGGAACTCAGGAAGCACAGAGACTAAATAGACGAGGAACCAATCAGACACAGGTGCGTGACGAGACACAGGTGAAACACGTGAGGGGCAATCACAAAAGAGGGAAACTGAGGCAGAACTAAACACATGAAAAGACAGAACTCAAGAATGCAAGAAACACCAGGAAAAACCATCAAACACCAAAAAAAAAAAAAAAAAAAAAAAAAACACACTAAGAAACAAGAGGAACAAAAACAAGGGAAACAAGGAATCACAAAAAACAAGGAAACCCAAGAAAACAAAACCCTTACACTCTCGTGTTTGTTAAAAAACTTTATCAGGGAACTTCTGCACCAAAAAGCGTAGGCTGAAGTTTGACAAGACCAAATACTGTGTGCAAAAGTGGACCACTTGACAGCACTTAAGCCCCTGGTTATTGGCTGCACTACATATAGCCCGCCCCCTCCATGTCAACGGATGAGGCATTGCTCAAACTATAAAATCAAATATAAATTTCATCTGTAGGTCTCTTCTGCTTCTGCACCGGACGAGCAGAGAAAGGTAGAACAGTTAGAGGAAACAAAACTAGCGCTGCAGACACTAAACTCTCCTGGGTCCTCATTTATCAGCAGTGTGGATGCTCAGATTTGAACATACAGAGGGTCTGATTCAGCGATGAACTGCACTAAATCTGTGGGCCAAAAAGACATGATGTAATGCGTAATGCATTTTAAAGGGTTGGACTCTTCAGAAACTGCACTGCAGAGCAAATATTCAGTGCCTACACACTGTGCATTCAAAACTGTCCATTCCTAAGATAGAGTGAGAGTTTTAAGAGATCTTGCTGATATATGAGGTCATTGCATAAGGATCCCTTAACTAATTCATGATGGGGTGGGCCTCAAACACCAAGGTCTACCCATAGCTCGTCCCCTGAAACACCTCTAGAGAACTGACCAATCAAAGGGAAGGGGTTTTGTAGGGAGGGGAGCCTTAAAGTGACAGCAACTGACTGGAAGGATTTTCTAAAACACTAGTTCAGGGGTCACCAACCTTTATGAGACTGAGGGCCACTTCAAGGAAACTGAGTCGTATGAAGGACTACTTGTTTTATACAAACTTCCCAAATAACACAATTTCACAGATCACTTTTTATTAATACTAATACTAATAATTATATCATGTGAAGAGACTCTTTATATGTCCATGTTAATTATTCCCCAAAGTTATTAACAGTGATTTACACAACAATGGTGGTCAGCAACATATATAATTAAAAAAATATTTTTGAAATTTATTCATTTTTGTAGTACATAAAAATCTGCTGAAACTAAATTGTTTTTATTGGAGTTTGGGCTGACATAATTCATGCCCTCCTGGAGGGCATGAATTATGTGATACATACAAACACAGACGGCTGAGAATTATGCTAAACGGAGGTTTCAGTTGGTGGAAGAGACAGAGTTATAGTGAAAGACAGGACTCAACTTTCCCCCAGGTAACAGTCAAACAACTTCCCAAATATTTACAAATTATGATGGGGATTTTCTTCGGTAGAGTGGGAGTTTTCTGAGAAAAACTGTTGTACAAATCTTCACTCACTGTCTAAATCTAAAAATGATCAGAATATTAAATGTATATATATATATATATATATATATATATATATATATATATATATATAAAATCTAAAAATGATCAGAATATTATATATATATATATATATATATATATATATATATATATATATATATATATATATATATATATATATATATATATATATCTTTGAGCTGTTGATACGGACCAAAGAACATCAGGGTACCTGGTGTCAAAGGGAAACAAGGGTATTTTTATGAAAATTGGAGTGCTTGTTGTTTCTGTCATAATGCACACAGGGAGTCATTTTAAAATCTACATTAATGCAAGCATTTTGATCCAAACCTAAACAAAACAACAACAAAAACAACAACTAAAAAAATAAAGAAATCTTGAAGTAGCTCCATCTGGACCTGTGCTATTTTTAGAACATGGCATCTTCAGTGGTCCTTGCAAGCAACACAGTGCCCACAGGCACTACGCTGGTGACCCCTGCACTAGTTTTAGAACGATAGGGACTGTTTTTGTATGTAACGTTACTGTGGGGGTTCTCAGGGACAGTATAAAACCTAAACCTAAATAATAATATTAATGATACCCCCCCCCCCCCCCCCCCCCCAAACACACACCATCTTTAAACACCACGCTACCCTGCAATGCTTCAAGGCAGCACGTCCTGTTATGGTAAAGCATCAATGAGTCAAGTCTGAGCTGTTTGATTTCAGGTCACTTGTTTAAAATGATGAAAGTCAATTATCATCCACTTACTTTAAAATCAATACCTGTTACATGTATGCATGTATGACGTGTGTGTGTATGCGTGTGTGTTGTGTGTGTGTGTGTTTGTGGTTCTAATGGAATGTGTGCACATGAAAATATAAGTGGGCCATCTGTCCAAATCAATGCACACAGACGTAAAGATGATCCCTTTCTGTCACTATCACTGCAGTTCCAAATAAAAGCGGACAGATTTTGTGATGTGTATAACATCTGCGCTTGTGTGTTTATAATCTTTCTTTCATGGAATCACAGGAACAGACAATACGCAGCCATTTGTCAGCTTAATGAACAGGAGAGTCCCAGGGTTTATCCATCTCCCAGTGTAAACATTACTTCATGCACAGATTTCCAATCTGCAAACATACTTAGCACACACTATCTCTCAAACATACATTTGTCCTCTGAGTACTGCAGAGCCGTCTAACTACATTTATGGATGGTGCCATTAGAGCAGCAAGAGGTTGAGATTTAAGACTGAGAAGAAGAAGAAAAATGAGGACCAGAGAGAGAGCTGGGTAACTGCAGCACACTGTGTTTTCTCAAGATTCATGTGTAACATGGTCAATGTGTAACTCTCACAGAAGAATTCACTGAGAGTGGATTGCAGCTGCTTGTAGTGCTAAACTTGTGCTTTATTTGCCCTTGTATCTACTCCATCTCAAAGTCCAATTTACAAAGCAAGATGTGTTAATGATATTCAAGCACAAAAACGCCCACAAAGGTCTGCAGTTCTGTTAAGTTTGCTGAAGTAAGTCAGTAACAGATACTGAGAAGTAGCGTTTATTAATTGAAGCTGCAAGCAGTGATAAGCAGGGCCCGTGTGCCCGTCGGTGATGCTTAATGAAGGGCTGAAAGGCATTACTGAGCCGAATATGTTGGAAAAACAGGGGGAGGTTTTAATCACAAAGCAAAACATATAACTTCCTGTTGACAGTAGGGGGCGCTGTAGTTTAAGGTGTACAACGTTGGTCCAGATCCAACGTTGTACATGTGATCTGTTTGGATTTTCATTTTGCCAAAAAAAATTGGCATCTTAAGCTGTTGTTTGTAGCCACGCCCATCAAGTTATGAAAATTCCTTTTAACTTTCAATGTGTCTTGTACACACAAATTTTTTAAGATGATCTGAGAAAAACTGTGGAACAAGTTCGATCAGATACGTACCCTACGAATCATCAAAGTCAGACATTTAATGCCAATGTCTGAACCTCCTGTTTGGAAATCACTATGGTAATAAGAGACTTTTTTGTAGGTCTTGGCATGATAACTATGCACACCAAGAATCAGGCCTGTAGCTGAAAGTTACCCAAGGGGCTGAAGATTTAACTCACAAGGGGGTGCTGTGAAGCATGTATTGGTTGGATGGTTTTCTAAAACCCTCGTTTGAGAACACTAGAGATTGCTTTTGTATGTAAAGCTACTGCAGGGGTTCCTCAGGGACAGTATAAAGCCTAAAAAAAAAAAACGAAAAAAATCCCTTTAAGCTCCACATGGACAGCTCAGCAACTCACTAACTAGCATAAGGCAAGCTCAAGCTGCATCCCTGGGACTCTAACTGTGCATGACTTAAAAAAAAAGAAAAGAAAAGAAAAGAAAAGAAAAATCTTTTTGCAGGGTTATTCCCTGGCCAGCCTTTCAGAAACAAAGACCAAAACAAAGGAAATTCTGACACATTTAGAAACCGTCACAGTGTAGACAAATTTATTCCAAATTATACAGTGAAATTTCTAAGCCAATTTCATTCAGAGACTTCTGAGCAAGTATATTTTGTGATTCCATGCCAGCTACCAAATAATAATGTAAATTGATCAACATCGAAAGCCTTAGCTTTTTTAGACCCCACATTTAGCATCACAAGGTAGCCTCGTCTTTCATTGACCACACTGCTGCGTGAGTGGTTTTCGATTAATTTCAGAGCAGAGGAGCTGTGTTCACAGCAGATATGTGGTTGCCATGGGAATTTAAAGTCCACATCTAGGAAACATCTTTGAATGGCGTCGGAAACTCTGAACACAAGTAGACTGTTAATATTGTTGATACCAGCCTTCTTCCTTTTCAAGATCTGCAGGTTTGATGGAGCTCAGGCATCAGCTGATCCAGTATTTTTTTGTTTGAATGGTCCCAAAAAAAGATTCTCTTCCAAAAAGCTGTGGGCTTTGCAATTGGGATTGACTGTTTAATTCTCTTTCACTATGTCACACATTTTGGATGGATGGCATTGGACAGAAAATAATCTCACAAATACAATCCTTTTCTTGATCTCTGTTTGCTTACAAATTATGGATGTGACAAGAGATCCACAAAGAGCAAAGATAGTCTTTGGCTGCCTCTTCTTTGTGGCTTGTGTTGGACTGCTGAGCAGTGTCCAGCACTTCTGTTCACAGCTCTCCAAATTTGCTGTCTCTATATTGCAGAAGTGCGTCCTACAGTGCCTACAGTGCCTCAATTAGGTTGACTGCTCAGTCTAACGCTGAGAGCTGCAATAAATCAGACAAAACTTGGTGTACCCTCAAGTATTTTCTCCTAAGTTGCCAGAAATCCATTAGAGTTTAGATCAGTCTGCCCAAAGCGTTCTGTGCCCCTCTGTCTCCATTGTTTTCCCTGTCAGTGGGGTGACACAATAACAGCTGGGAGCTGGTCAGTAAGGCTTGAACAGGCATAAAAAACCTGCCACCTGACTCACTTAGAGTGGGCAACTCCTAAGGCTGATTCCACAACACTATACATACAACCCAGAAAGAAGCATGTACCCCTTCTCCACAGGTGCTGGTTCGGTGCTTGTTCCAGGCCAGTGCCTGAATTCACAACAGTACTTTCTGTTTCCACCAATAAAGCACCGGCCTGAGGTGTGAAAAACTGGTGCTCACCCAACTTCACTTCTTTGCTGGGCCAGAGCAAAGCACCGACAACACCAGGGGGCGGGGTTACTGAGACCAACAATCAGCGCAGAAAAACAGCCACTCATTAAAAGAAAAGCTGCCAGGCCAGTTGTCTGTGGTGTTTAAAACTTGAAATGGAGGCAAAACTGAAGCAGCGATGAAATGTCTCTCTTACAGATCAGGTCCATACTTTATTTTATTTAACAGAATAATTAGCTTCATGTTTTTTTATCTTATTTAAATGATGGGATGTAATTTCTGCCTCATCGTTGTACATTCACATTTCTCCTCTGCTCTCTGCATTGTGCAGAGCAGAGTTCAGCGTTGCCAGATGGGAAATATAAAATGATCGTACCAGAGCCTCAAAATTATCGTATTTTGGGGGAAATTATCGCACACCCAACAAAATAATCAAAATAACTGATAATGATCAAAACAACTGTGTTAATGTTGTGTGAAAATCACAATTGATCCCTCTGTTTAGTGTCCTACAGGCACTTTTGTGGGCATTCATCGCCCTGCCCCACATCAGCAGCGTTTGATCAGCAGCTCGAGGCTCCGGTGCTCATTTTTCTCTCAGCTGACTGACTTCCTCCTGACGGAGCTCCTACGACCGTGATTGGCTGTCAATCGTTCTGAGACGAATGACACTTAAACTATGATTGGCTGGAAACGTCACATGATATAAGATGCATTTAGGGTTTACAGATAAATCTGTCAAACTGGGGTAAATCTGTAACAACCACACTAAATTGTCAAATTATCGTTCATTCAGCCTTTTTTTTTAAATTATTAATCGTACATCGTACAGAGGGCTAAATTATTGTAAAATACGATAATTACAGTACAAATACGATAATTATCGTATGTCTGGCAACACTGGCAGAGTTCCACCCCGATGCACGCACGCACACACACACACACACACACACACACACACACACACACACACACACACACACACACACACACACACACACACCTTTCACAGAGAGAGCTGCCTTATTTTTTTAAAGCACTTCCAGCGCTGTACTGCCAACCCTCCACTCCCAGCATCTGCAGCCTTCGCCTGTTTTTCCAAAATCTTCACTTTGGCCGGAGTTTTCAATAAAGATGGTTTTAAGTGACGTAAAACTGGTAGACAAAAGGCCTAAACATATGATAGTATGTGCAGTTTCCAGATACCAGACTACATGTGGACATGACCTCAATCATGCAGCAGTGGCTGGGACAGCTTATCAGTCTGTATGAGGTGTCTGAATGACTCCCTGTGAGGACCTTTTTGGAATATTGAAGATGCATTGCATCTTAAGATAAAGAGTATCACTTGAAGCCAAACGTTTTTCTTATTATAGGAAACTATTTCTGTCTTTAACATCCTTCATTTCTCTGTAGAGAAAACTCTGTATGTCTGTGTGTATTGAGAGGGTGTTAATCCACGTTCAGGTGTTGTCATTTGGCTCATGGCACTGGACTCACCTGCAGCTCTTCGAGTAATGAGGACAGAGTTTAAGGAACTCCTCAGCAGCATGGAGAGTCAGCCTGCAGCTGGATCGAACAGTCGTCTGTGTAACTCTGAACCGGCTGAATTAACAGCAAAGAAAAACAAAAGTCTCACCGCTCTTCTTCTGCTCTGCCCACAGGAATGATGTTGAGGACACCAGATGGGAGAAAATCTTAAGAGTTGATCCCTCCTTCCTTTTTCTTCCTTTCAAATGCATCATACAGAACTCTGTTAGACAACTGAACGTTTTAAGTGCAGTAAAGTGAATATTGCATTTCCTGCATAATGCTGATCATTTTCCTCTTTCTCGGTAAAACTAAAAAACCAGACTGAAAAGAGTCTAAACTTAGTTTAAAAAGACTGGGCTTGGGAAGACCGAAGGCTGACTCAGCAATATATTAAAAAGTTTGATTGATTTATACAAATGCATCTTTCCACAGTTTTTGTTCTACTCCTCACTGAACACTTCCCTCTTTTATTCTGCTGCTTTTTGCTGACTTTGATTTATTCTCAGCTGCTCACACACTATATGTATATATGAATAGAAGAGTAACACACACACACACACACACACACACACACATTTACTTACATTGCTATTCTAATACAGAGGCAAGTATATGGAAATGCACAGAAACACAATGTACACAATGTCAGTCTTGAGCCCAAACACACCCAACAGCTAAAGCCTGCACTTGTAGCACACGCTCGTGCACACACACACACACACACACACACACACACACACACACACACACACACACACACACACACACACTTCACTTCCCTTCCTTTCTGCCTGTGGGCAAAGATTTATGACTTAATTTGAATTCTGTGTAATAAGGAAATGATAACTGAACAGAAACTAAGTTTTTTCCCCCCTTGAATCTCAGCATTTTTATCCTGTTCATGAAAACATTTCATTCTTTGCTTGCAGGGGAGCATTATCTTTAATCCCATCAACGAACAATAATGAGTAAATATTTCCATATTCTATTAAATATTTAAAACAAATTTATTCAAACCAGAACTTGATAGAAGTCTTCTCTCAAGTATGGCTAATTTCATAGCAAAGGACCTATGGCTAAGCCATGCCCTCCACTCATTCGGGCAAACAATGAACATTTAGTGTCAGGTCAATGAACTCCAACAATCAAAGAGACATGATGAACAACGTAGCTAGGTTTACTTTAGCTAACGTTAGAGAAAATCCCAAACTGTCCGTCAGACTGCTGTGGTGGTTCTAGTGTTAAAGATAACTTTATATTTCTTTACAGCAAAGTGACAACATGTTGCCTCACATACGATGTTGACTTACCTTAGAACAGACGTAAACATCCTTGTTAATTTTATTCATGATGAGTTGATGTTGTGGTCTACTGCACAACTTTATCCAAAGAAGATACTTTTCTGGATTGAGATGTGTCTTAAGGAAAGGGTTAAAAATACACTCCATCGCCCATCCTCTCAGGATACCTTGTGTCAGAGTTGCATGTACTCCATGAACACCATGTGACCATTTTCAAGCTTAAAATCTCAGAAATAACCTCATAAAACCAAACTAAAATTGATTCTCTGCGATGCATTTCAATGGACGTCCGGGCAGAGAATGTCTGAGTGTATGGGATTGTTATACACACTGTGACTGGCTCATCACGTTTCAGGGTGGGACTTAGCTATAGGTTCATTGAACATGTCCTCCTTTTATATTAAAGTGACCTAAAACAAATCCAGGTAAATGCATCTGAAAAAGTCAGAACATCTTAAATGTTCGAGATTTAGTCATTAAATGCCAATATTATCCACAACATGTGGCTTTAACTACCTGTAAAATGAGTGTAACCATCAAAACTGAGGTCAGATGTCATCCACTGCTACTGTGCCAAGAGGATGAAAGACAGCGTGACAGTGATTTGGAATGAGTAAGCAAAGTTGTGCAGCAATTGATGCAGTGTTATGATGCTGATCCAGGAGTAAAGGTTGTCAGCGCAGAAAGACATTAAACAAGTGTCAAGCAACCAAAGTAGGCTGTCGCAGAGTCAAATTTCAGAGTATAGCAGGTGAAAGACTGCTTTAAAATGTTTGTGTGAGTATGGAAGTATAACCCACTTGAAGGTATGCCATTCTTAACTCCTCATACAGTACGAATATTTAAATACCCATACCTGTAAAAGTACCTCTTACGATCACATGTTGGAAACTTGTTTGATTCTTTTGAACTGATTGTTTTCTCAGCAGAGAGGAGAACACTGAGTTTGTTAAAAACATCTTTGGTGCACCGATGCTATGGTCTAGTTTGGAGTAAAGGTTATCTACTATTAGTCAATTGTCCAGTAAATGAAGAACATATGGTAATTTGCAGCTTTTTGGCAGTATCTAACTCAGTGCTTCTGAGAGAGAACTAAAAATACACAGACTACCAGGACAGCTGAAGGTCAGTCTTATGGCGAAATACATTTGATTTCACCATTTGACACCAAACAGATGCCACTGTTACAGCTAAAATACACCAGATGCTTCTGAGGTCCAGCTCCACTTCACTGTGTGTTGACTGTGTTCCTCAACTCACAACGGCTGAGTGTTCAGTCCAGCAAGCCGCATGACTGACAGACAGCTGGAGTCACAGACTGAGGCGTTCCTGCTCTTTCGACTCCATTGATGAGCTCCTCCTCATTCTTGTTTGGGCTGTAAAACTTTAAACCTGTTGACTCCTGCTCTTGTTGGTGCTCATTATGTCCATTTGTTGCAATAGTCAAGCCAAATACAATCTGGTTTTGACAGTTTTTTAATTTGAAAGTCTCATCCCTAATTCACACATACAGCGTGAGCGCCGCGGTCCGTGAGCGCCGCGGTCCGTGAGCGCCGCGGTCCGTGAGCGCCGCGGTCCGTGAGCGCCGCGGTCCGTGAGCGCCGCGGTCCGTGTATTTTGCTGCCATTCAAGTCAATCAGTGCATTCACACAGCCCGCGCTGCGATCCGTCTCCGATGCTTGCTACCAACAGCTGCTAGCGGCTGTTCCACTGCGAGTCTATTCTTCCTGGAGTACGCTGCAGAGACACGTCAATCTTGGTAGAGCAGATCGTACCAAACAGGAAAACAGACACGAAAAACGATCAGAGTTTCCGGTCTTTTCAAAATAAAGCACCATGTTCAGCCTGTCGATCGTAAAATTATCCTCGTATATTAAAACTTCGACACTGGCACAGGGCCAGCAGTCATCAGCGGGTCAGACCCAGAGGAAATCTGACACCATGGACGAGGAAAAGATTATATTGGAGGCGGAAAACCAGATAATTATATACGATACAACACATCCTTTATATAAGGACACCAACAGAGACTAAAAGGGAAGGACTGAATTAATGAAGCTCTGGGAGGGCAGGTGAGTTTAACATACTAAATATCATGAAAGTAGTTGTCATGGGTGTGATTCCTGCAGGAACATGTGGTTCTCCTGTGATCTTGTGTATCCAGCTGCTATGAGTACGCTGAGCTGCGCTCCGCTCCTGAGACGGATGCAGTGTGAATTGGCTCACGTTGACGGACTGCAGCGCTCACGGAGTACGTGTGAATCAGGGGTCAGACTCTTTAGAGATAGTGTCCCTGCACTTCTTCCTGTCCCACTCAATCATCCTTACAGTGAACTGAAGCATCTCAGCTCTGGCACCCGGCAAAAATAGGACTGTTGCGTATTAACTGCAACCTGCCTGACCAGGCATGCAGCCGGACCACAACGGAAAAGATCCACTGTGAGTCATCACATTGACTTGAATGGAAGCCTATCTGTGCCGTGCCGTGACGGAGCGGAGCCAGATTTGCAAATCATTGTATTCCGTTTTTATTTACGTTTTACACAACGTCCCAACTTCAGTGGAATTGGGTTTGTTATACATCTCTTATGTCTGCAAACAGAGAAAGGAAATAATAAGAATTCTGCAAATAATTAATGTTGACTGTCTCTCTCAAAATGCCAGTGATGAGCCTGCAACCCATTAATATACATTTAAATCACTTTGTTTATAAAGGAAACAAGAGTTTGTTTGTTGTCAAAAATTAACTTTCTTAAAAGTCCATGTTTTGAAAGTGAAAGAGCGGTTGTCTAAATCTCGGGGTTGACCCATGTTGACATCTCACAGACCTTTGAAGTTTGATGTGAGTCATACCACCCATCGTTAACATCAGCTTCATCTGACAATGGTTATATCAGGGAAAACTGTGCTTGATTAGGGAATATCCTTCAGCATTGGTGTTCTCGGAATATCCAGAAATCTACAATATTCAGTACTAACTGAAAAATATTCAACCATCAAAATTCTTTCATAGAAATCAAATGGATGTCACCTTCACTTTACACCCATATATCTAAAGATCAGTTTAAAAGGTGCTGCTGTGAATCTGATGAGATGTAGGAAAACAAGAATTAACTCTAGCTCTTTCAAGCGAGAAGGAAAGCAAGACAAACGATGAGGGCCAGATCAGAGCAGAAGGATACTGAGCAGGGAAAGAACAAAAGGTCTGTATTCATGGCCCTAAAAGTGGGATAAGGAAGACTGTAACTGAAGACCTAAAGATCATATCTGTCCACCAGCCTCCTAATGCTCCAACTGCAGAGTCGAACACAGAGGCCTGCAGCAATTAGCCAATAATGTTACAGAATTGATGCTTTGCATTGAAAGTAGAGGTTGAGATGATCAGAGGAAATTCTTATCATTTCCCCGCCGTCCTCCGGGTGGAGACTTTTTTGTTGTCGCAGCGGCTTTCATCAGTTAAATGCTCCAATTTCACACAAGATTTGACTTCTTTGATGTGTTATCACCTCTTTCTGGTTCAAGGGAAGTTCAAGGTGTTTATGACTCTGTGTGTGTGTGTGTGTGTGTGTGTGTGTGTGTGTGTGTGTGTGTAGCAGAATGAAAGTTTTTTTCTTACTTTTATATGCCAGTAATATATTTTAAAACCGTTGGGACAGTTGGAGAGACATCTTCTAGCTAATAATAATATAAATCTGCAACAGGTTCGTAACACGACAGGGTTATGAAAAAGGAGGATCTATGGAGGCTGAGCCCCCGGAGGTATGGATGGAAACTGGTTCCCTACTCAGTGAGAGAAAAAAGCTCTACAGCAAAACAAATGAGAATTTTTGCCATATACTGTATAAGATATCATGGAGGTTGAGATAATCTGGACATATCTGTGTACAAAAGAGATGAGGCCATAATCTGACATGATGACTCTGTGGTGGAAATCACCCCATAGGCATTAAAGTTAAATCATTGTCAGTAAACAGTTCAATTCTATATCCAACACTGCAGGTTGAAATTGAACTATCAAAAGGGTGAACTTAATATGCACACATTTCAGGATGACAAGTTTGGACAGAAATCCATATCTTACCTTCTTTTTGGACACCATGCCTGCTCTGTCCTTTGCTATGAAGACAAAAGGGACCACTTGTCTTGTTTGAAGTGCACAGGTAAAAGCCACTATGAGTAGTTTACACATTTACAGCAGGAAGGTGTCAGTAATGGGCGGCTGTGGCTCAGTGGTAGAGTTGTCGCCCTACAATTAGAAGGTTGTGGGTTTGATTCCAGCTCCTGCAGTCATATGCCGAAGTGTCCTTGAGCACGACACTGAACCCCAAGTTGCTCCCCCTGTTGTTCAGTGGTGTATGAATGTCGTGTGAATGTTAGACCTGATGGTTTGATTAGCTTAAACCGTCCATCAGTGTGTGAATGTGGTGTGATTGGGTAAATGAGGCTAGCAGTGTAAAGCGTTTTGAGTAGTCAGTAAGACTAGAAAAGCGCTATATAAGTACTGGTCCATTTACCATTTACCAAAAATAGACATAACTGTTGAGAAGCATTTTAAACAAAGGTTTAAACAGCACACTGGATAGACAAGAGATGGAAGGAAACTCCCTATATTCCCTAATGTTATCAGTCAATACGCTAAATACGCTATGGTCTAATTTATGAACATAAATATAACACTGAAAAAAAAAATGTACGTCACTTGTTTAAAGTCACTATACACTGATATTAGGCAAGGTATGATTAAAAAATAAATAAATAAATAAAACATATAGTTAGATATTCAGACAGCTCCATAACTCAAGAGGTTTTAAAACAGGTAACCATAAGAGTGATATGAGTTCATCTCTGTGCGCAGCAGGTTGGCACTGAAGTGCTGTGCTGTCTCAGAGCGCAGTGCACAGTCATGTTATTGATAAAATCAGGGGGTAGGACTCAATAAGAACCGATCCTTTGCATTTATTTTTGTTTGTAATCTTTATTTGTAGTTGTTTATTTATGTAAAGACCCTCCACACACACAGCTTAGATTTTTGGCTAATAAATACAGAAAACACATGCAATGCAAGCGCACAAACACACACACACACACACACATACAGAGAGAGAGAGAGAGAGAGAGGTTGCTTTGATATGTAAAATAGGATATCAGCTGACGGCATAATCAGTACACAGTAACTTCACATACTGCAGTCTACCATTGAGGATATGTTATGAGTCCTTTATGGATGAAGTTTGTTGGCAGACTTCAGTTTTGACCCAAAACTTGTTACTGCTGGAAGCATCTAGGCTGGAGAAGAAATACAGTAAATATTGTACAGATTGATGATGTGAGTGTGTGACATTGATTAGTTTCTGCCTACTGCTGCACACTGTAATGAAAAATGAGCCTTCAAACCCAGAGCCAGAATACACCATGTTGTCAGTCTACGCTGGTGGGGAGAAACTCTATTTCATTTCATCTAGAAGTTATAATATGAATCCAATTCTGAAGTTAATCATAAAATGAGGTCATTCCACCATAAGATACAAAGTTAAACTTTTCAGTTCTCACGGCTAATATGATTCCAATGAAAATGCACAAAAAATAATCTACAAATTGTCTGCAGCCTGATAGATGTGTGAATCCTGTGAGCAGACAGAGAAGAGACAGCCATGACTGCGTGGGATTTACTAATCTACAACTCAAACAGAAAATTAGCGTGTGGCAGTGAGAGCGAGATCAGAATGACATCATACACATGCCCGGAAGTTTTTCATGCTTCACTTTCTTTCTGTGCTACATTCTGAGTTTTGCAACCAGTCTGAAACATTATGGCGGGTCAGCAGCCATTGAGCCATGGAGTGGTAATGTTTAAAGACTGAGGATTGTTTTTACCCGTTCAGCATTGTTCGGGAGGATTAGGGCCAAGTTTAAGAGAATAAAGTCATACATTTCTGAGATTAAATTCATGAATCAATTTAAATTGTTTAAAAATCAAACTTAATTGAAAGGTTGTTTTATAGGAGCGTCCATCCTCCTCCTCACAGAGGATGAAGTGAGAGCGTCTTCTTGATGAAGTTGTGTTGAGTTCCAGCTTTGACAAACAGCCTTCTTAATATCTCTGCCAATAGTTTGTTAGAGAACCTGGAGCTTTCTGATGAAGGCAGCTGAAACACGTAGCACCGTAGGCTACCACACTACGACGGAGGATTAGAGCCAAGTTCAAACCTAAACTAAAGAAGAACTTCACAAGATGCTCCGTGTTCCTCATTTTTATACAGGCAGCTGCTGCTCTTCAGACAGATACAGACTGAAATAACCAGATTATTCTACTAAATCTATGACTCTATTCTAAATTTCCTTTCTTACTTTCTTTTTTTTCAAACATGGCCCTAATCCTCTGTCATACAGGGTCATCTTTGGCCAGAATTTTTGTTGTTGTTGTTGTTGTTGTTGTTGTTTTCCCTAGGAGAAAAGGCTTCATTTCCCATCAGTACTGTTGTACGGATTTGAGGTTTACGAAAGCGTGCGTTTGTTTTGAAGCAAATGAATCAAGACGGGGTCTTCTTTTTTACTTTACTTTTTTTTTTTTTTTTTTTTTGATCAAGACAAATTTTTTGAAGGATACAAAGTGATGAGGAAATTTATTTATTTATTTATGGTTACGTAGCGCAGTGGTCCCCAACCCCCGGGCCACGGCCCGGTACCGGTCCGTGGATCAATTGGTACCGGGCCGCACAAGAAATAATCATTTCCATTTTATTTATTATCTGAGTCTGAATGATCTTTTATTTTTAAAAAAAATATTTTATTTTGAAAAATGACCAGATTCTCTCGGTTATATCTCAGTCACCAGAGACTTTGATGTTATACTCATGTTATGTTGTTGGCGTAATGATACGAGGAAGCTGCAAATACAGTTACATATGACTACACAGTGGATTCACGTTTATTATTACTATTATGTTACAACAATAACCCCCCCAGGCCGCAGTTAAAGCTGTTAAGCATCGACCGGTCTGCAGCTATAAAAAGGTTGGGGACCAGTGATGCAGCGCTTTTGTTTGAAATGTGCCAACAAGCAAACGTCATGAACTGTCTTTGTAGTTTATTGTCCAGAAGGTGAGCAGATGATCTGATCACTGCCTCACCAACATCATGAAGTAAACACACTCTACCCATACAACTGACATGCTTACACCACACTCCACACACACACAGGCACACAAAACAACAAAAAAGACACATACATACACAGAGGGCACGCTCACTCATCACACAAATGCATACATAATGCAGTATGCCTTTCATTCTACAGTTTTTGACGGATTAGTTTATATATCTGTTCTTTGTTTGTGGTGTCTGTATTCTATTGTTTTTGTCCCACTGAGTGTTGAGATGCCGTTGTGTGTGTTTGTGTGTGTGTGTGTGTGTGTGTGTGTGTGTGTGTGTGTGTGTGTGTGTGTTTGCGTTTGCATGTGTCTGTATTATGATTGATTACAGTATTGTACTTATGGCATCGTTTGACTGAATAAATGGCATCATTGACCTTTGAATAATATATGCACATTGGTGTGTTGACTAAGCATTAATACATTTTAGTGATGTTGATATTATACTATACTATGCAACTTGGCTCTGAAATGGGACATAGTGCCATTTCAAGTTTATAATTGTGTATCTTTAATCTGATGTTACGTTTTCATCTACAAATTCAGTAACATTTAAAACAGCTACATATTTAACATTCATTAGACAGTTGTTTGAGGGTCAAGGTGGTGTTGGAGGTTTGTTGCTTTTCCAGCTGAAGATAATTTTGGACTAGTCAGTGGTCATGTCCATCCTGGTCAGTGCACAAGAGTCAATCCTCTAATAGTGTAGTAATAACCATCATGTAATTGCTATGCATGGTTGATCTAACCCAACTGGCAAAAACATTTATGGTGAGTTTACACACAAGATCTGCACCGTCACTGTATTGTTATGCCTGTAGTTGAAATAATACAAACTAATATTTAAACTGTGCAGCTGAACCTGAGTATGTGCTTTAATTCTACCACTCATGCAAATTAGGGTGTAATGTTAACTCAAACACTAGTCTGTTTTTTATTATTGTTATAATTATTTTATTTTATTTTGGTCTTGATCTCGAGTAGGTCTTGGCCTTGTCTTGGTCATGGTTAAGGTGGTCTTGACTACAAGTTATCGTTGACCACTGAGTCAAATTTGAAAGATTTAAAAAATACAACTTAGTCTCTCTCTGCTGTGGAACGCTGGGGGCGTGTCAGTTAGAGGCCCTGGAGCCCTGTCCACACACAGCAGGGGATCCGCCTCCATGTACTGTACAAGGACGTTACCTACAGTAACAATGGAAGCTAGCTCTAGCAGCATGATGAGACGGAGCCAGCCCTACCTGTTTGATCCATCAGAGCCAGAAACTGACTCTGAGTCAGTTTCTGGCTGTTTCTCTATTTCTCTATTTCTCCATTTATCACATTTAGCAACATGGATTACTGACGAGTAACGTTATAGTCTAGACAAATACAGTTAGGCTATCAATCCACCAGTTTCTTCAGCAGACTATGGCTGTTGCTATAACAGATAAATACCTCTGCAGGCAGTTATCAGTTTCCAGTTGCATGGCAACTATATTGCTCATGGATTATGCTAACGATGGCTCCATGACAGAATGTGGCTATGATTTCTGACCAGCCCATTTAATCCTGAACACAGGACTTTAACAGAAGTGTAATTAGCTGCAGCTGAAAATATCAGAACATGTACAGTAACATTAAGCTCATCTCACCACCAGCTGTTCCAACACTGTGAAAATATTATTTAACTTTTACATTGCATATCACAGATTTCTATTTGATTCCTAATAACCTCTGTGAAGCTAATAATGTGTCATGGTCATAACCTAGGAACATGTGTGAACTCAGTGAATGGTTTCCTTGGAGTTCCAAGGAGGAAAAATAATGAGGAGTTGCTCAGCAACAAATCGCTAATCTGGGAGGTTACATCCAGTGCTCCAGATAAAACTGTTTGCGGTCATTTACATTTTTTCTTTCCGAGACAATAAATCACCTACCTATATCATACATTTCCTTTATTTATGCGAACTTCATTTAGATAAAAAGAGGGGACATTCTAATTATGGTAAACTGAACGACCCGTTTATTCATGGACTTGGCTGATATGAAGTTCACATAAACATGTGACATTAATTATTCAAACAAGCATCTAGTGTGCCTAATGGCATGTCTAGGCTGTGCAGATTGGAGCAGTTGCAGCACAGTATGCTTTTTAACATCAATGCCAACAGGATAACTTAACAGTCACCCCTGTGGTGATTTATTATTTAATGTTAAGGGTCTTTGCTATGAACACACAAACACAGGCTAGTTAAAATATCAGAGCACTCAGAGGTATGGTATATCCATGCCATATGCAGATAAAATCATGTGCAGAATGTAAAGTCAGTGTAAAGATAAAACCAGACAAGTTATTTTTAGGTGATGTGGATGACACAAATTAGACAGCTGAAATAATGGGAATGGAGCAACACTCCCCACTTACTTCTTTCATCTACTGAGGGGTCTGATTTTTAGCAAATCTTTTGCGCTGTTTCGACCAATCAGCAAAAAGATCTGAATGTACAACCCTAATTCCAATGTAGTTGGGATGTTGTACAAAACATAAATAAAAACAGGGTTTGCAAATCATTGTATTCCGTTCAACCTATATTCAATTGAATACGCTACAAAGACACGATATTTATTGTTCAAGCTGATAAACTTTATGGGTTTTTTTGCATGGCTTATTTTGAATTTGATGGCTGCAACACATTCCTTAAAACCTGGGACAGGGTCAACAAAAGACTGGGAAAGTGGAGGAATGCTCCAAAAACACCTGTTTGGAACATTCCACGGGTGAACAGGTTCATTGGAAACAGGTGAGTGTCATGATTGGGTACAAAAGGAGCCTTTCCGAAAAGCTTAGTAGTTCACAAGCAAGGATGGGGCGAGGTTCACCACTTTGTGAACACCTGTGTGAGCAAATAGTCCAACAGTTTAAGAACAATGTTTCTCAACATACATTTGCAAAGAATTTATGGATTTGATCATCTACAGTCCATAATATCATCAAAAGATTCAGAGAATCTGGAAAAACACCACCAGCGTAGGTACCAGATTTGCTTGGGTGGTCAGATCGGCTCAGGGTCCTGCGCCTATCAATGACATCATGCTTTATGATTGCCTGTAAGTTGGCAGGATGACTTAGAAAATTGTGCTTGGTCCAAAAAGTTTTCCCAGGATTGTAGTTTTTTGGAAAAAGATAGACAATTTTTACAACAAGATCTATTATTATCTATCAAAAGGGATTTACGACGTGTGTGTCATTCGCATGGATGAGTAGAAGCCACATGGGAGGGTTGGTTCCTGTTAAACTATAAAAAGGTCTCCCTTGAGATATGAAATCTGAAGTGGAACTCACGGATTGTTCTGCAATCAGAGGCAAATGCACACCACAGCCTGGAGCTTCATAAACTGATAAATAATGGCTCCTTGGTGGCAGCGAAAAAGTTGCTCAGAAGATTGTCAGAGTTAAAATGCAAATAGATAATGGGGCACTGGTCCATTTATTTCTGTTTTAACTTGACTTTAAATGACACCAATAGTTCCATTCACGTCTACTGTCTGTGATAGAGTTCAGGAGTTTAGATACTGAGTCATTTCATCAATAGAGTTTATATTTTATTCTATGAGAATGGTTACGTGACTTAAATTCAGTGAAATGTACACATATTTTTTGATCTGCTTTAAACAGGCAGGAAACATTGAAGGACAACCGTCATGAGTTGAAAAATAAAACCAGTGACTAAAAAGCTGCAGTTCCTCAAGCGACCACATGAGGGAGCTTCAAAACAGTCAAATCTTTTTTTTTTTTTTTTTGGTCATTTCGTGGTGTTGTTGTCCTTCAAATCCAGGTTGAAGACTCACATTTTTACTGCTGCTTTCAATTAGAATATTTAAACAAATAATTTTAACATCCATTTATGTCTTCTGTGTTTTGACATGTATGTTTTGACTTTAAGGTGGGAGGTTACTGCCTTTGATTAATATTTGGATCAATAGGAAGATGTTTTTTTAAATATAAATATTAAAATTGATATTTGGTCCAATAAATAATCCCAGACTAGACAATATGTGTTTGCATTTATGTGTTCCTACTGTTATCAAAAGACAATGTTTTTTTAATGTATTGAGGTATAACTAATATATAACTGATGATTGGTATAACAAATAATGGTGCTAAATGCACACCGTAATCAAAAATGAAAAAAAAAAATCAATACATCTTCTGATTTAAAGGAATTCATATTTGTTGCGAAAGGAAATGTGAAATAGAAGCAAAACTATGTTGATAAATAGAGATCTTGAGTACATCTCTCTCTTTTTTATTTTCATTTGGAAAAGTTAACATTACAGTTAAAGCTATCTCAAAATTACAGTACAGTAGGTTGTAATATCCTGTACTATAAGAGAAACAAAGGTTTGAGGTGAACTGAATGAAAAAACAGAAATAAAGAAAACCATGAGGGGCTTTTAACCGCACATCTGACGCTTATTAAATGGGGCGCAATGTAGTTTGTCCAAGTGGAGATGCCGTAGTGTGACGTCATTGTTAGGCACAGGACCCCGAGCCGTTCTGACCCAAGCACATCTGGTGCCTACACTGGCTTCTCTGGGCCCGAGCTCATCTGAGATGGACTGACACAAAGTGGAAAAGTCTGCTGTGGTCTGACGAGTCCACATTTCAGATTGTTTCTGGAAATCATGGACGTGGTGTCCTCCAGGCCAAAGAGGAAAAGGACAATCTGGATTGTTATCAGGTCAAAGTCTCAAAGCCAGCATCTGTGATGGTATGGGGGTGTGTTAGTGCCCATGGCATGGCTAACTTGACCATCTGTGAAGGCTCCATTAATGCTGAAAGGTACATACAGGTTTTGGAGCAACATATGCTGCCATCCAAGCCACATCTTTTTCAGGGATGTTCCTGCTTATTTCAGCAAGACAACGACAAGACACATTCTGCACCTGTTACAACAGCGTGGCTTCGTAGTAAAAGAGTGCAGGTACTAGACTGGCCTGCCTGCAGTCCAGACCTGTCTCCCATTAAAAATGTGTGGGGCATAATAAAAAGCAAAATACAACAACAGAGACCCCGGACTGTTGATCAACTGAAGTTGTTCATCAATCAAGAATGGTAAAGAATTCCACCTCCAAAGCTTCAACAATTAGTGTCCTCAGTTCACAAACACTTATTGAGTGTTGTTCAAAGGAAAGGTGATGGAACACAGTGAGAAACATGAACCTGTACTAGCTTTTTAGTGTTACAGCCATCAAATTCAAAATGAGAGAATATTTGCAAAAAACAATACAGTTTATCAGTTTGAACAATAAATATCTTGTCTTTGTTGTGTATTCAGTTGAATACAGGTGAAACAGTATTTACAGTCCATTGCTTTTTTTTTTGTTTACATTTTACATGAAGTCCCAACTCCATTGGAATTGGGGTTGTATTAAAGTGTATGTGTAATTAACAGAAAACATTTAACAGAATCCTCCATGAGTAGCTGATTTGCATGTTCAAGTGCCAGCTTGCTGCTGAAATGTATTTAGAGAACAAAGGATATTATCCTGCACACAAATGATTTGCCAGTAGCTTCCTCATGTCGAACATAAGTGAGTAAGTGAACCATTATAATCACTATTTTAAAAATTTGTGGAGACTGTACACCATTTATAATGATAGAAATGGAATTTCTTTCTAAACAGCCTAGATCACACTGTTGTCCTTCATCTGACAAGTTTTACAAAGGGTTTTTGTTTTTTTCTGATCAAGCTTGAATAGCAGTTATCAGTCCATGTAAACACAGCTAACAGCTTTGTGCTCTGCTCTTCTTTCTTTCTGTAGTGCACATTTTTGCTGTCAACCGCTCACAGTGACTCCTTACTTTCCCCCTCACATTACAGACAGCCTGTCAATAACCAAGCTCTTTGTTGTGTTGTTCGTGTCTCCTTCGTGCTGAAGCATAATCAGATCTTCAGGAAAGGAGGGAGAGCTAAAGTGAAAACCACTGAGGGAAAGACAATCAAACAAAGCTGATGTTTGAATAACGTCTTTGACATCATTCACCTACTGCTAGGCGTGTGTTGAAGAGGAGGAATGGTTAGATCTGTGAAACTGTTAGTTAGGGATAAAAGCCTGACATGAGGGGTATTGTTGAGGCGTCATGTTACCCGCCAGACACCAGCACACAGCAAACTACTGACTGTCTACAAGCTGTCTTTGAAGCACACTGGAGGCTCACAAAACTTCTGAGCTGACAGCAAAAATGATTCCCTATCACCAGTGAAGGACTTGCATTGCCACTTTAAGTTTTCTGAAAGAGTCGCAGTACCAGTGACACACAGGGTATATGGTTGTTGTTTATTGAGGACACAAAAAATAACTATCTTCAAAGTTCTTTACGAATGCAGAGAGCGAGAGCAAAGTTGTTTTAAATCAAGTGGAACAGATGATTCATGGCTGCACAGGAACAAGCCGTGCAGACGCAGAGTCTTGCAGAGAGAGTCGGTAAAAGCAAACTGAGAATGATTAATTGCCGCTGTCTTTAATTAATCATTTTAAAGTCACAAGCTTTATGTTAAACTCGGCAACACTGTCACCTTTACAGATCAGTCCACTTAATCATACTTTCATTTTTACTGCAAGCATATCCACTGTAACAACATGATGCCAATGTCCTGACTGAAAAAGAGGTTAAATTATCCGTTATCATTACTGCACATGTCTGAATTAGCATTTATGGCTTACAGTAGATTATTTAGAGGTTTAGAGGTTTAGTGTTCTTATTTCCTACCTGATGCAGTACACAGTCTTACACCTGTATCCCATGCTGTGCAATAAAGACATCTGCACCCATGGAAGCATCCATGAGTTTATTAGTCTCAGAATGATGGGTTTTTTGAGGATGCAGACAGTGACTTGTCTGGAGAAGTCCTGTGGTGGGTATGATGCTTCCCAGTGTTTTAAACATGGATGTAAAGTAACACTCCTGGATGTCTTTGCTAAATGTGTGCATATTTTAAAACTGCAATATATTCAAGTAAAACTGCTCAAAATGGTATGCCTACAAAAAACTGGCACAAGATCCACTCAAGACTTGTTGAAACGATGAGGTCATTGCTTAAGAGTCTCTTAACTGGCTCATGATACCTTGGAAGGGCGGGCCTCAAACACCAAGGTTTGCCCCATCGCTCTGCCACCTGGTGTAACTGCCCCGCTGTTGTGAACTCAACAACCACTGACATGTTCTTCTAGTTTTCTTTGGCTACTTTAAAGTTGACTGATCCCTTTTTTGGTTTGACTGGTTGTAAAAAATTATCACCCAAATGTTTCACCTTGTTAGTCAACTTCACTCCAACTCAGTAGCCTCCTCTCCTCCGTCTTCTCCTGCTCTCCCTCCTCCAGCCTCTCCTTCTGTATCTCCTTCTGCGTCTCTACTATCTGTCGCCTGAAACAAAGATAAGCTGATGCATGACATGAAGAGTGGGACAGTTTGGGGTTCCACAATCATCAGTTCTAGAGGAAAAAACTTAGTTTCACAGTAATCATGAGTTTGGATGATTAAAACCACATTTGTAATCTGAGGTTTTGTTGTATTCTTAATAATAATAATAATAATAATAATAATAATAATAATAATAATAATAATACATTCCATTTATCAGCACTTTTATGACACTTTTAAAAAGTACTGAGAGCTTTGTAACTGAGGATCTTGAAGTGGAAAAGCTGCTTTACTGGGAGTCAGTGAAGGTGTTACTGGATGGATGTAACATTTCTTTGACTAACTTACACTTTGACTTCTAAAGAAGTCTCTTATTTCCACTTTTCTCTTTTTTAGACATCCTGGCTGGACCTAATTACTAAACACACGAACACACATTGACACACATACATGGACACTGATTCAAAGGTTAATGTAAATGAAACCTGTGATATTACAGTCCTTCTAGTTGATGTGACCCAGGCAGAACAAACCCCATTTTACAGTCACAGATTAAGGCCCCGTTTATAGGACAACAGTATCAGGGTGAAACGCAAAAGTTTTGTTGTGTTTCGGCCTCTTGTTTATACGGAAATGCCGTTTCAGCCGACCTAAAACACAGCTTTTTGAAAACGCCCTCCAGAGTGGAATTTTTCTGAAACGCTGCAGCCTCTGTTGCTGTATGAACAGCAAGCCAGTGTTTTCAGTGAAACGCTGACGTCACACTCCGTTTTGCGCGTGTGCATTCCACTTTTGTTGTGGGAACTTTTGCGAACTGGACAACAACAACGGACAAATGAATCTGCTGACTGCCTTTCAACAAAATGTTCATCTGTTGCTCCACTTCTGCACTCAGATAAGACGTATTTAATATTTATACTAGACGATCAGCCCACCTCTTCTTCAGCGGCAGACTACCAAAACACTCTACAGGTACATCGCCATCTACTGGCCGTGTATGCATACTACAGCATTTTCAGTCCCTCAGCATTTCCGTATTAACGCAGATTTTTTTCTCCACGTCTTTTGCGTTTTCGGGTGAAATGCTGTGAAGCGTTGTCGTATAAACGGGGCCTAATAATGACTCCTCCTCGGCAACTAGCAGATCACTGTGCAAGCAAGATGGAGCGACAGTGGGGGTAAACTACACCAGAACAAACTTTAGATCCTGGGTCCAAAACGTTAAGTTGCCTTAAACGGCCCTCTTTTCCTTTCATAAATAAAAACAGAATGCAATGATTTGCCTATCCTGTTTAACCTCCATTCAGTTAAATACACCACAAAGACAAGATATTCATTCTTCAAACTGATAAAGGTTAAACAGGATTTGTAACTCATTGTATTCTTTTTTCATTTATGTTTTGCACAACGTCCCAACTTCATTGGATTTGGGGTTGTATCATACAGTGCTGCTTACAGCATAGATATTCTTTTGGTTGTGGAGACATTAGAGGACAATAAGCTTTACAGTCTTGTCAGCTAATACCATTTAAGCCCTGTTTTATGCCGGTGTTCAGTGTCTTAATGCCTCAGTTTTATTGAAAACATTCAGAATATGCCGTCATAATGAGCTGTCCTTACTCTGACTTTAGTTCAGGCTGAAACTTTTGCATGAGCCAAAGTTTACTCAGTTAAAGACTCAATGGGGAGACAAACTAAGAGAGATGAGGACAGAAAGTAAAAGTGACAGAAAGAGGGAGGAGGCGACTGACGCTGTGATGTCTTTAGCTTGGACAGACTGCACTCAGTTTCAGTGCTGTCTGCTCCATCCTGAATCTGTTTCCCTCTGGTATTCTCTCGAGAGCTGACAAGTGGAAACAAAGGAGAGGCAGACACTGACAGAAACTCAGCAGGGGGACAGATACGAGACCACACGGTGACTCTTTAGGGATCTTTCTCTCGCCAAGCCCTATGAAATATGTCACATTGTTACTCTGAAAGTTTGACTTTTTCAGTTCCAGATTAATGATGCTGGTGTAACGCTTTTTCTGTTGGACTGAGATGAAGGTTTTCCACAAAAACGGTGATTAATCTCAGGAAACAATCCTAAAGTGATTCATGTTTAACAAAAGAGAAAAATGACTTCATCTTAACTCTGGGGCTACTTCAAGCCTTGTTTTCTCTAAGCTTCAGAAGTGATCATGCTTCCTTTACTTTCAGAGGAGAGGATAATTTTTGCTTACCTTTTCTTTGGACTTTTTCAGTTGGCCTTTTTTTTTTTTTTAAAGGTACAGACTCACAGTATTGGATGTAAACCTAACTGCACTCAGACAAACTGATATAGGTCTGCTTATTTTATGTTATTTTTTTTATTAAAGGGTCTGAGCTGCTTTATCTGATAGGTTTTCTTGCTGCTGTAGCATATTACACCATACCCAATATAATCCATGGAGTCCTTTCTCCAGGGTATGACAGCAACGATGTCTTGCGACACAAAAATGGGATTGTGCACCAACAGCCTGGTTATATAAGAAGTTCTAATGGTTTGGGAGAGACATGATGACAAACTTTTTTTGTGGAATAGAAAACACTCTTAAAAACCCAGAACATTTGGCTTCTTGAGGTTTGAAGGAAATATTCTTCATAAAACAAGATCCTCTTTGAATATTAGTGCCACACGTTTAAGGATAAAAGGGTAAGTCACAAGTTTTACAAGTAATCCTGAGATAATAAGGATAACTAAACAGTCTCTAGAGTTGAAGTGATTCTACTGAGAACTAGTGTTGGGCGGATCAATCTGAAATATTGATAAACCAATTGGTATTGATCAATACTTGTGTGATAATATCGATACTTAAGTTTCAGTTTCTCTTCTCTCTGTGTGCTCCTCTCACTCACTTCACTCATGCACACTTCGCCCCTCCTCCTCCTCTCCTGCTCGACTGTGAGTGTAGCCGTTCAGTCACGTCACTCAGACTCACACTGCTGCCTGCATAACAGCAGAGAGGATTATCGTTTGGTGTTAAAACCACAAACTTATACAAACGTCTAATAACAGACCAAAAAGAGGATCCTCAAACTACAACCAGAGCCCAGGATCAGAGACAGAAGTCACTAACAGAGTCCTTTCAGCAGGACCAACAATATCCAGGTAGATGATTTATGGACATGAAAGTAAGATGAAGTCATCTACAACTACAGTTCATGATATTTTTAAAGTCTAATTGGTCGTCATAGTTGTAATTTTTGAAAACTAATTTAACAAACTATTGAGACAGTCATATAAAAAATTCAGACAGTTAAAAAAAATCTGAATGAATTATTTTACTGGAACTGAAAATATGTAGCAACATGATATTTTCATGTTTCTCTGATGGTTAATCCACCAGAATGTGCAGCTCTTTAATCAAAGTTATAAATTTAATGCGAAAATATAATAGTTATTGTTATCCATGAATATTCAAATGTACTAATTTACAACAAATCAGAAAGAAAATAAGGAACACTTTTATAATTTTTCTTATAAATTAGTTACTTACTTCATTCATGAACACAAATATTAGTTTTAGCGGTTGTTTGTTCTTCTTGATTAATTTCAACAAGCTGATTCTCTATGTAAAAAGTATCTGTATCAGCATCAATATCAGTGATACTGACCCTGTGCTAACTTGGTCTTGGATCAATACCAAATTTTGCAGTACTGCACACCACTACCTAGAACGTAAAAATCAGCTGAACTCATGGTCTGTGTACTTTTTTCATTATGTTTATGTATGTGATGACTCCTCTGGACCAGAGATGGACACTCAATAGTAATATCTTGAACTGTTTCCACACCTTGGAAATTGTGGGGCTGTAAAGCACGACACACTCTCAACCCAAATGTCCCGACAAAAATCTGAAAGCCTGTCTGGTGCTGAAAGAAGAAAAGTATTAACTGAAGGAGCGACACAGAGAGGGAGCCTTGTAGAAAGAGTGTTCAGAACAGTTGGTAAATTGATGGATTTTCTGTAGCTCAGTGGGACCAATATGACTGCAGGAGCAGAGACCTAAGTTTTACTGAAGTCAGACCAAAGCAGACACTCACTCTAATTGGATACAGTGGGTTTACCAGGATGCACAACTGGGATGTGTGCTTGGACTGTCACAGGGGTTAGCTTTGAGACGGCCGTTGGAAGCCTTTTCATTTATTGACTTGGAATAAAAATAAAATTGATCTCACGTCATGGTCTCGGTGTGTTTGTGTGTGTTTGAGAGAGGAAGAAGGAGATTTATAAAATAAAGTGGTGGAGTCTGAGCAAACATGAGGAATTTTGAACCCCTGAGTCTCATCTGTGTGATAAATGCTCACTGACAGACTTTTGGCTGTTTGCTTTCAAAAGAAGACGAACCATTTACTTTCTAAAATGTTAGATTCCTGACATTTCTCCTTTGCTAAACATTTCAAAATGGTAGTGACAGAGTCAGTGTGAGATGGAAAGACAAATGCACCTCAAAGGACACAGGAGTCAAAGATTTATTTCACGGCCTTGAACTGGTAAAGTTTTATTTAATGTTTTTTTTGTGGCATGGTGGCGTAATAGCTGTCAAGGCTTTTTTATTATTACTCGTCCTCCAGATTGTAAAAAATACACACAGTTAGGAGCTTTTAATATATAAAAATCATCTTGAATAGGAAGTTAATACTGGCATATTCCAGCATCTATGAATCTTATTGTCCATGAGCACAACAGATGTTAGAAATATAAAATTAATGCTCACGTCCGCAAAACAGCACAGGACAGGACATCCACCTCTTACCTTTCACAAACTCATTTTAAAGATAAACTAAAGACTAGAGAGTAGAAAAAGAAAAAAAAGGATAAAAAAAACAAACCTAAACAGAGAAGTCCAAACCAACACTTTCTTTTTCACTATATATGTATGTATATATATATATATATATATATATATATATATATATATATATATATATATATATATATACACACATACATATACATACATATATATATATATACATATACATATACATATATATATATATATATATATATATATATATATATATATATAAATATATATATATATATATATATATATATATATATATATATATATATATATATATATATATATGAAAAAACTACACACATATGATCCTGTCGTAGCATGTATGTATCGCAGCAGACTGGAAATGCAGTGCACATTAAGTACACACCATGTTGTTAACTGGGCTGAACATTCTCCCTTGGTTCATGTCTACAGTGTGTGTGCATTAGAATTCTGGCTTGAATGGGAACATAGAGCTCCACAGCACATCTGGGCTCTGGTGTGTCATGGTGCTCTACTGAAGATTTGCTACGTGTCTGTTTTAGACAGAGTTTGCTTCCAGCATGTGTCAATTTAAACTGAGCGGATTGACAGCTGTCACTTTTCAAAATGAAACACAAAATACAGACGCCTCATGCCCTATTTATTGTGTTTATCTTTCTTTTGTAGATTTATTGCTTTTTTGTTTGGTTGGTTTTTTGTTTTTTTTGTTTTGAGCTCTTCTCTTTGTTGTTTAAATTTTGACAGGAAAAAAAAAATACTTACCAGGAGCACAAGGAGTACATGACATATAGATGACATGGTGAAATGACAGAGGAGGAAACACAGAGACTGTTTACAGAGACAGGGTAATGACAACAAGACAGGTGTGTTACAAGACAGGTGAAATTTATGAGTAAAATCAAACCGGAAGAAAACACAAGGGGGTAAAACTAAACCAGACACACTGGGAGCAGGGACTACAAAATAGAAGTAAGTACACACAAGTGAAAGTAGTAAGTGCAGCTGAGCTGGGTTATATTGACGATCTATGGCCCTGTCAGCTGTGGCAATTATATAATGCCCTGGCAGCTGAAACGGTAACACTCATACAAAAAATCATCCGAAATGAAAGGATCTCAGATCAGTTTTTCCCTTCAAAATATATCACAGATTACTACTGCTTATTAATTGACCTCTCAGCAGGAAAGCTGCATATTTATTTATTTATTTATTTATTTATTTATTGATTGATTGATTGACTGATTGATTGATTGATTGAGATCCAGCTTCCTGACATAAATTTCACACTGGAGCAAAGCTTTTCATTCATGGACATTAGGCTACAAGGTTACAGCAAACATATCTAAAGTAATAGCCCAGGCCATAGTCTTCTACAGCAATGCATAACTGAACATATTCCTTACTTGAACATTTAACTCGTCCACAATCCCTGTCAAGCTGCTTGTCTCTCTTTCCTGCAGTGAGGTGTTTGATTTCACAGTTATAGTGTTTCTGTATTTTTCAAACTCCCCCTGAATTGTTTGCTACTCTGTTCTTGTGAAAATGTTGCTCTTTACTTATTATTTGCCATAAATTATGACCATGATCATGACAGACAATGGTGATTTCTGTGATCGAGTAGACTGGGCACGCCATGATACTCTGAGCACATACTGTATGTCTGGATCCAGTTAACGATTCAGCCGTGGAGGAACGGACTTAACCAGCCTTCAATCATCCCGTTAATTCAGTCTGGATTAAAGGACATTAGCTTGGATTATATCGACCATGTACGAGGAACGGGGCCTTGATGCCAGCTTTATGCCATTCTTGGGCCTCTCCAGGCTCTATGAGGTTCTGGACGAGTTAAATGCAGATGATTCATTCATAGAATTTTCCATAAGAGATCAAGTAGTGCCAGGGATCAGACAACATGTACGTAAGCTTTGCAGTCAGCTCCAAAGCAAGGGTCCCTGTGAACCATTTCTGTGAAGAAGCCAAGCCTGTTTGTGGCCTCATCCAGAACTCTGTGCACTTCTGGCCTGTAAACAAGTTAGGAGAGTTCATCAGATGGACTTCTGCAGTTTTCCCACCTGATTGTTGAAAAGGCATGTCAGTATTATATATTTTTATTTTGACTGGTTTAACAAAAAAAGCATTTGCTCTTGACTTTTGATTAAGCGGCAACCCCGCCTATAGCTGACTCAAATTCAAAGTCCAGTGGATATTTACCGTGAGTTAGCTATGAGTTCCTTCTTTCATTTCTTTGAAAACACGTTGCAAAAAGAAGAACAAGACCTAATATTATTATTATTATTATTATTATTATTATTATTATTATTATTATTATTATTATTATTTTAACCTTTATTTTACCAGATAGAAAACCCATTGAGATTTAAAATCTCTTTTGCAAGGGTTACCTGGCCAAGAGGTCAGCAGCACACGTCATAGTACAAAGATCGTTTCAAGAATAAGTTAAAACAAACATGAGAATAATACAGATAAAGTGCAAAAGTGAATTACAATGCATATTAATTTAAGATGGACCGAAAGAATCTGTAGGAAATGAGATCAGTCAGTTTTAGATCTGTTTGGAGAGCATCCCATGCACTCCAAACGGATAATAATATTAATAATTCATTATTCAAAACCAAAATCATGTTGTTGTTTTTTTTGTTTTTTTTTTCTTTTTTTTTGTTTTTTTTCCAAAAATCAAAATCATGTTTTATATGTTTGTTTTTGGATATTTAGAACAGTCTTTCACACAAGCTACACGTGTAACTTTGGTGACGAAACAGAAACAAACATTTGCATGTAGGAGAAAACAACTCTCACAAGCACAGCAGATATAAAAGTTTACTCCTTAAATGTATAATAAGGGAATTATTTTCACATGTAATCTTGGCCTGTTTAGCAGCAGGTCCCCTCAATGGCAAACCTAGAGTATCTGTTGACCTTTGTATCACAGCAGAGAAAATAAGTGAGGCGGAGAGGGGGTACAGAGAACGGGGAAGAGAGGGAGAATGGAGGTATTTGATGCTTGCCTCCAGGCTGAAGAGGAGAGAGGACAGACACTGACACCATGAATCAGACAGACAGGGTGAGACGGGGTTTACTGAGAGGGCAGAGAGAGAGCGAGAGAGAGATGAATAAAAGGATTAGGGGAAGGGAGATGGATCAATTCCAGTGGAGAATAACAAAAACTGAAATGGATACTAAAATCTATCAAGACTTAGGAGGTATATTTTTCTAGCTGCAGCTACTGCAGCAGCAAATTGTCACCATGTCACTACATGTGATGGTATCAGATGCAGAGGACGAAACTGAAGAACTTTGGCAATAGAGAAGAGTTTAAGTATAAAAAAGGACAAAGCCGGTTACCAGTTTTACCCCAACCCTGCTGCACCATATCCCATCACTCTCACCGTTCTGTACATGTTTGTACATCTTTTCTGTTTCATTTCTGGCATGCTGTTCACTGAGAAAATTTGTGGCAACACAAAACAAAAGACAGATGTAGCAGACCCCAGACTTTTGTGAAACTGAAATCTAATTTCAAACAAGAATGGGACAATATTGCTTTTACATAACTCCAGAAACTGGGGTTTCTTCTTGGCTCCTGAACATCTCCAGAGGGTTGTTAAAAGAAGAGCTGATGCAACACAAAGGTAAACATGCCCCTGTGAAAACGTTTTTTAATTTAGCAGTTTAGTAAAATGTGCTACTAGCAACATTTATTATATGAAATAATTTTTATTCAGTTTCAACATTTCATATGTTGTCTTTGCACTATTTATAAGGCTCAATATATACTTTAACAAGGTCTGAAAACCACCAGTCTTTCTATTAATATTGAACATAATCCTTATTTTTTTAAATTTAACAATTAAAAAAGTACTTGATTAATAAAGCGTATATGTTTTAATCCAAATTTACAAAGTAATTGCTAAACAACTTGAATTAATCGTAAAACATGAAACCAAGAAAAAGCTGCAGAGCTGGTGCAGAAGCTACATACACACTTATTCTGAAAAGCTTAACTTTACAGCATAAACAAACACGTTTACAGTCTGATTTAAACCAATGATTTTAGACTGAATAGCTTTTTTCTCTATTAGCACACACAGTGAAGGTGTGAAGAAAATGTCTACAAACTGTAAGATCTGAAGATACTGAACCTTTGAGTGTTGCAGGCCCTCTTCACTGACAGGCAGGCACTCTGTAGCTATTGGTAAGGCAGCTAAAGGCTGACCTTACCTGCCTCTTGGCATTTTGCTAGGCTGACCACAAGTTAGTCTGAGTTAGAATTTCCAATGAGGCAACTGTCAACTGTCATTTCAGTCAGGAACACTCTTGTCATGGATTTGAACCATTTATTGCCAAAATGGAAATACAGTTATGGTTGGCGTTACAGGCTCTGCTGTTCAGAGTACTCCCTGGGTTAGCCAAGAAGCCTGCTTAGACTTTCCAGGGAGTGTAATATAGAATCCTCACATGGGTAAATACATGCATACAAACTTAATAGGATATGAACATGAAAACTTAATAGGAGGAGGCTGGGGTGGAGGAGGTGATGAATCATGCAGCAGCAAAGTGGGTAGCTTAGGTGAAGCAGGCACAAGTGGGAGAGTACACAAGTTTAAATACTCCGCCTTATTGCTATACATGAGCTGTGATTGGTTGAGTGAGGTTGGATGTGATTCGAACATCAGCCGTCAGCTGTTAGCAGCTGGGCGTATGACTTCCGTGTCCTGCATGAACTACGTGAACTTCATTAAAAAAAAATAGAAAGTGAAACTCATAAGAACCATACAGTGATACACAGTGACATTGTATATTATACTTACCAATGATTTGACCCAGGGATAGAACATAAATGAAAAAAAAGTGAAAGACCCAAGATTGACCCTTGAGGAACACCTTGACTGAAACAAGCATGGTTTTGAGGAGAACTTTCTGCCAACAAAAAAAATAATGTAAATAGTTCAGATTGAAGTAAGGTAAGTGCTGCCTCTTTGATGCCTAACCAAGATACAAGGGACTGAAGAAGGATTATGTGATCCACAGAGTTTTACTAGATCTGAAGACAGCATTCGCAGAACTTTGTCCTTTTAACTAATGCGGTCTCAGCATTGTGCAGTGTGTTTAACAAGACTGATGGCTTTCAAATATGTGGTACATGGTACTGTACTTTTTCAGACTAAAAAGTATTGCTTTATTATGTCACAGTGTGAGCTGCTTGTCCTGCAAGCCTTTGGAGTGGAGTGAACCGAGAGCCAATCGAGTTAAAGGCTGGTTAAGTGGTAGCAGCCAGAGATTGGGCGGCTGTCTCTTCTCCTCTGCCCAGCGGACATGACTGAAATGAAGGAATGGAAGGAAGGCAGAATCGAGCCCTCCCAGCTAGAACAAGTCATGTGTCAGCAAATCTCTCTATATCTCTCCAATTACCGCTCTCTGAAGGCACCAGTGGGAATACATCCCCCTCACACAACACCTCAACAGCATTCGCTCTGTTCTACAGGATCCAGTTGATCTGTTAAGGAAGAAAACAAGATACAATTATAAAACTTTCTGTTAATTCACTCTATTGGCTTTGTGAACTAAGAGGGGCATAACAGGATGGACTGAGATGAACCCTGTAGCACAGCTCACAGCACAGTCATCACACATATCAACTTAGATTTTTTTTAATCCAGTTTTCCACAGTGAGCAATGACTGAGCCAGAACTCATTAAAACCCTACAGGGGTGGCATCTGCAGAGCAGGGTTGTTGTTCTTTTACTCAATGACAAGCTCTGTGTTCAAACAATGCATCCAGCTCATTAAAAAGCTCTACTTGTAGATTTGTCCTCCAACTCTCATTCTTACCCTAATGCATTGCAATAAGATGCACATTATACATCCCAAGGCATGTGGGCCCAGCTGTAGCTGCCAGCAAAACAATAATGGACCTCTGCTACACAGCAGTTTCTGTGGGAGAGAAGGTGTGGCACAGGAGAGGAGCGTGAGCTCAAACCACTAATACATTTTAATTTATACCTGAATAAACAACACTTTTTTTTTCTGTGACCACACTAGAACCCTTTCACTTCTATCAGGAATCGTGTGAGTTTTTTCACTAGCTAGAATAGTTGAAGAGTTATGGTAATGAGAACAGCTTGCATCAATCATTACTGTGATTGGACGTTTTGCACATGGATTCTGTACCATAATACCCTGGATATTGCTACTAAGCTTGTCTTTTTTTCTTTAAGTTGCTGTCTGATGTTTTTATTTGCTGGCCCAACTGACTGAGGATTTTAAGAGCACTGGGAGTGCTGGCACTCTGGTGGGTTTTAAAGTGTTAAGACTGTTAATTTCAAAACATTGTAGGGCTGTCACTTTTTATTCCAGTTTCAAACGTGAGGTAAAAGGTTTGTGTTCAAACTCGAATTACCCGTTCGATATATCGGCTGCATCATGGATATGCAAGCCTACATGAAGGACATTCCTCTGTCTGCAGACAGAAAGCAGCTGCTTTGGTGGAGAGACACAGGTACCTGCAACTGTCTGTGCACTCTGAGCATGCGTTCTTGTCGGCAGGTAAATATTGTAAACAAAAAGAGAGCCTCACTTGATCAATGTTACCGGGGAAAAGAACAACACAGTTGCCTTTTTTCCAAGTCTTCAGGAATTTAGCATTAAATAATCAGTTTGAGAAAGCCTTAAGGCAAAGTTTTCCATTTTCCAGCTGATCTACATCACATCTCTCATTTATGTTGTTTTAATGCAGTTGAGAAAGGCTAAAATGAGTTCCTTCCAACAGGTGACTTGACTTATTCTGAGGAAGCTTGGGGTAGGGTAACTATTTAGCCTTTAAGCCAGTTTGGGAGATACTTCCTGTCACATACAGCTGGGAGGACACTGAAATTTGAACAAGAACTGACTTCAGGGATTATATCACGTCTACTCTGAAAAAACACTGGAATCCCATGTGGGGAGCTGAGGAACATTTTCAGGGAGAAGGTCTTCGACCACTTGCTTGACATGCTGCCACTGTAACAAAAACAAAGCTGTAACTCCTTCAGCTTTCTCCAGACTCTGCATAAACACTCGTGGCTTGTATTTCTTCAAGGGTAATGACAGTTGTTGCTAAACCAAACTTATTCACTTTTTTACTCCTTCCTTCTCCTGACACTTTCAAAGAGATGAAGAAAAAAATATCAGCTCTTAGAGCTAACAGCTCTCACCATCTCCTGTTTCCATCTGTGCCACAGGGAACTATTTTCTTCCACTGCTTTCATGTACTTACCAGTATCCACAGTGGCCCAGTGCTACTTTTTGCCCGTCACTTTTTTCTTTCTCTGAAGTTTAGAGCGATGTTTCACTTTGCTGGAAGATTTCTACTTCTCTGAATAAATCTGTGTCCCAGAAGGAGGAGTGAACATGGATAGAGGGAAATCAGCACATCATTACTATTTTCATGATGAAATTTAAGAATTTGACATTCACTTACACTGGGCCACAGCATGAGGATGGTGAGATACGATTTCAAGACATCAAACAGGTGGAGCGGGCTGTCTGCCAGGGTTTCTCATTTTAAGTCTCATTTATAAGCTTTTTTCCTCTTAATTACACTGGCAGTTCAAACGTTTCCTCATATATTCCAGTAAATAATGGTTTGCCCTCAGTGTAATATTATATACATCTAAGTTACCTCAAATTTACTTCAGTATATTCATAAAAAAATCATTTATTTAACCAATTGGGGCTGTTTTCTTTCTCATGAGAACTAATAGTGTGTTACTTTATATTGCAATATTGCATGGCTATGATAAAACTCTGTGACTTTAATTCCAGCAATTCTGTGTTGACACAATTGAGGACCCAAATGAAATCCCACAGCCACAGGAATTCAGAAGTTTGTACTCAGGTAAACTGTTTTTAACAGGGAAACAGGAAGAAAAAGTGAAAAAGACAAGGAATACTGAGGTATTCTTAGTAGAGTGCTAAAGGTCATGCATGAAGGTGAAGAGCAATCTGGCAGTGAATGGGTGAGCAGAAGGGTTTAAGTGCAGGTTTGATTACTGATGGAAGGCAGCTGTGAACAGAGGTGACCCAAGCTGTCTGGTGAAGTGGGCATGGCTAGAAGATAGAGCAGAAGAGGTGAGCAGAAAAATACTGAGATCCAGAGAGTCTGAAAAAGATCAGATTGTTATATCAAGTCTAAAAAACCTCTTCAATGAAAACCTCAAAGTATTTACATGAAAGTCTATCAGATGTTGTGACTTTGACAATCAGTGATACATTTGGGTGAAAGTCACCAGTTAAGAGGGTGACTCTTTAAACTGTCATCAAATGTTTCCCTGTATCAACAGAGCAGAAAAGGTTCACGTCCTGTCTTATGTTAATGTTACCTCAAAGCATAAAGGCTGTGGAATATCCATAATTGAATCAATAAAGAAGTGGCAGTAGTATCCCGATTACCTGAAGATAACTGCATTTCAGTCAGTCAACTCACATTTTAAATGGTTTATTGCAACAGCAAATATATTTTCATGTTTGGCGCCAGGCTCTGATCTCATCACTCCTGGTAGAAAGGTTTACATGGCAACATTGAGGAGTGATGAGTAAACATACAGAACATAACCCCCCTCAGAGCCTGTAGGTGGATGCTGGGGTGGCGGTAAGGGCGAAAGAACATGCAGCAACACAAATGCAGGGCAGCATTGACAGGCAGAGGGAGAGATGGGAGATTTCCCCAGTTTAAATAAACCACTGAATTGAGAAGCAAAGTATGATTGGAAGAAGGTGATGATGAGTGGGACATGTGACGTGAGTAGCAGCACAGCTCAAGTTGTCTGCCTGAACTAGCTAGCAGGCATCGCTCCATTTAATAGGGCAGCAATTTATCTGCTTTTAACACTGAAAAACCACTTAACTTCCACACAGTCTGTAAACTTTTTCACCTCGGATGCACTTGGGCAGATATGTGTGTTGTAAATGGTGGTTGTAATGTAATAAGTCTGCTTCCTCTATGAGTTGTTGAAAGTGCATAGCTGCAGTAAAAAGTCAATTTATGGATGGAAAATGTCTTATAAAGGAAGTCAAATGTTCTCCAACCTAAATGTCAAACCTAACAGGGGTATAATTATAGCCGGTACATGAACATGGTACATAAGGATTATTGAGAGTCTAGAGTTTAAGAGTTTTAGATACAACTTTCTGGGAGAAGAGTGTTTTTACATCAAAATTATTGAAATACAACCCCAGTACTAATGAAGATGGGACGTTATGTAAGTGTTTGTGAACTGAGGACACTGATTTTTGAAGCTTTGGAGGTGGAATTCTTTACCATTCTTGATTGATGAACAACTTCAGTTGATCAACAGTCCGGGGTCTCTGTTGTTGTATTTTGCTTTTTATTATGCCCCACACATTTTCAATGGGAGACAGGTCTGGATTGCAGGCAGGCCAGTCTAGTAACTGCACTCTTTTACTACGAAGCCACGCTGTTGTAACACGTGCAGAATGTGTCTTGTCATTGTCTTGCTGAAATAAGCAGGGACGTCCCTGAAAAAGACGTGGCTTGGATGGCAGCATATGTTGCTCCAAAATCTGTATGTACCTTTCAGCATTAATGGAGCCTTCACAGATGGTCAAGTTAGCCATGCCATGGGCACTAACACACCCCCATGCCATCACAGATGCTGGCTTTGAGACTTTGACCTGATAACAATCCAGATTGTCCTTTTCCTCTTTGGCCTGGAGGACACCACGTCCATGATTTCCAAAAACAGTTTGAAATGTGGACTCGTCAGACCACAGCAGACTTTTCCACTTTGCGTCAGTCCATCTCAGATGAGCTCGGGTCCAGAGAAGCCGGCGGTGTTTCTGGGTGTTGTTGATATATGTCTTTGTCTTTGCATGGTAGAGTTTGAACTGTCACTTGTAGATGTAGTGATGAACTGTGTTGACTGACAGTGGTTTTCTGAAGTCTTCCTGAGCCCACGTGGTAATATCCTTTACACAATGATGTTGTTTTTTAATGCAGTGCTGCCTGAGGGGTCAAAGGTCACGGTCATTCAATGTTGGTTTTCAGCCTTGCTGCTTACATGCAGAGATTTCTCCAGATTCTCTGAATCTTTTGATGATATTATGGACTGTAGATGATCAAATCCATCAATTATTTGCAAATGTATATTGAGAAACATTGTTCTTAAACTGTTGGACTATTTGCTCACGCAGTTGTTCACAAAGCGGTGAACCTCGCCCCGTCCTTACTTGTGAATGACTGAGCCTTTCAGGGATGTTCCTTTTATACCCAATCATGACACTCACCTGTTTCCAATTAACCTGTTAACCTGTGGATATAAATCATCCATAGGATTGGCTATTTGTCTCATACAGAATTCAAATGCTTACACAACCGGAGGGACCCTCCTCCTTAAAGATGGCAGAACATAACGCAGCATAATTTAGCAAATTTTGACACGGGGCGGACAACATGAACAAGTCCTTTGTCTCAGAGTAGATCTGTAGATACAAAATAAACCACTTAATAAAAGGAAAGAGAACATATTCTCAGAAGACAAAGACTGAAGCAAGTATAGTGGCAGTTATGGGCAAGGTGGGATCTGCCTATGAACACATGGGTCTTACCTTAAAAGTTTGAGATACAAAGTTTGTTCAGGAAAAAGCCAAAATTTCAGTCCCAACTTTCCAACTTGTTATTGAATGGGCAGCTTACAGATACCCTTAAACTCACTGAGAGCCCAGCTCCTGTTTACACAGACCAGCACTCTAATGCAGAAAAGGTCTTATCAGACATGCATGTACATCACAGACTAAATCCGCTGAGCTGTTTGTGTCTGGTGGGTGAATCTTCCTGCCACAGGCTGCAAACAAACAACCCATTTTAAAGCTTCCCTCTGAGTTCTCAATGTTTTGTGATAAGCAGTATATCTTCTCATTGTGGCAATAGACCTTCTGTCTGGTTGGGTCTTACAAACACTCATTTACACATACACAAAGTGTGAGGTTTTTTTTTTTTCCTTTTTCTTTTTATCACTGAAGAAACTGTGTTTGATTTTGCTACATTTAAAGCCAGCTGCTACTTTCTAATGTTAACCCATTTACAGTTGCTGGTCTACCTTGCACTTTTGCAACATAATCCCTGATCCATCCCCAGTTCTTCAATATAACACTCTAAATGTTGACTGACTAAATGAGTCATCGAGAACTGTGAACCACCTTCTCTTTCCCAGCCGTTCTACACAACCAATGACGGATTACAATCAAAACAACAGCGATGAGGTAATTCAAATGAGTCAGAGAGCTGCTGGAGGCGTATAGCTCATTACTGGTCATCATGGAGTGCTGCTCATTCCAGCTACAGCCAGCTTCTCATCCTATTATTACTTGTTTTAAAAGGAAACCAAGCATAACCTCCTGACTCATGACCCCACTTAAAACCCCTCAGACTCTCCAAGACATAGCTGCCAATACTCATGCATTAGCAGTGAGACACACGCATTTGATTGGCCTCACACGTGCTTACGCCATATCCCTGATTTCTCATGCTGAAGTGTCCATCTCAAATAAATAAATTAATAAATAAATAAATAAAAAAAAAAAAAAAATCTATTGTTATCTGATATCTACCTGTTGAGCTATGGCTAAGAGTGACAAACGCCACCTGTGATCTGTTAGTTAAGCCTTCAAAGCTATTGGAGAGGGTGGAGTTCGGATCTTGTGCCATCAGAACCAGAACCAAGGACCACTGTTGCATTGCCACAACATACATACCTGCCAACACTCCTGATTTTTCACATTGATACTGGGTAATTAGTTCATGTTAGATAATGGAAATGTGTTACTGTTAATGTGGTACCTTTTGTATTTGAGAATTACCAGGTTCAGTGAATGCATCATCTGTGATCAGTTTAGCAGCCAACTTGCCTTTGGTGGGGGCATTTTCTGAGAGTTGAGGGACACACTTGTTCAAGAGTCAGATAGAGTCAAGTTGGTAGGTATACCGCAGGACATGATCATGCATGCATCAACTCCACCATCAAGGGGATGGCTCTATGTTTTCAGGTATAGTAGTATGAGGTAGGTGTCGACTGTGAGTGTATTAGCGACAGGGGACCACGTAGCTTAGCTAATTTTAGCTAACTCAAGCTAAAGAACTATTCACAGTTTAAGTGTGCACTCTTTATTTCTATCACTTTACATTGCTGTTAGGAGGCCCATTCATTTTGCACTCTTCTTGGATATGACACAAACGTGGTGTTGTTTGTTTGAGCAGTTCATTAAATGCAGGCATATAAAAACACCTCATCATAAAATAAATATAAAGGCAGCTTTACAGACATCATTGAATGCTGGCCTCTCATATGAGCATAAGATATTGATCCATCTGAATTTATGAGCAATGTTAAAGCAATCCACCTCTGACTAATGACACAGCTGTGGCTTTGCTGATTGTACAGATGCTACTTGAATGACAGTGGACAAAGAAGGAGCAGTTTTGGAAATGCTTTATCACAAATGAAGTGAAACTTCTGGTGAGTCATCTGGTTCTTCTACATCTTGGGAGGAAATGGTGAAAGAAAGACCGTGGGACTATTTCATTTAAACAACATCCATGTGCAAACGATAAATTGTCAGTTATATGGCTCTTTGTTTCAATAAAAAGGACCGGTGGAAAGAGGAAGTAAGAGCTTTGTAATCAGTCATGTTTTCCGAGTCAAGCTCATCACTGGTCAGTTTACAAGACAGTTGGACAGCAAAACATTTTGATTGAAATAGAAAAAATACAATACACAATTCAAATAATTCAGTCACATTATTATTGGTTCCAGCAAGTGTTGGTATCTAGAGAAATGAGCTTAGAAACAGGGAGGCAAAATAGGCCACAGGAATTAATCACATTAACTACATCATCTAAATCATCTTAAAGGCAGGGTTGGTAGTCATGGAAAACTAGCATGAGTTTGAGTATAACATCTCATCTGTTACCCGAGTTGACTTAATGAGACATTCACAAGTGAGAAGAGACTGAAGTCACAAGACTGAAGAGAGTGAGAGGAAGTGAAACTTAACTATCAATATTATCACCCAAGTATTGATCAATACTGATACCAACATTGGAATCCATATTTCAGATCGTTCCGCCCACCACTAATGACCATCAATTTTACCACAGGAAGTCATAGTCTCTGTTTTCTTTTAGATTTTAAGCAAAATGTTTTAGATTAAAACAAAAAATGGCAACATAACCAAAATTATAAAGCCTGACTGGGGATTTGCAAAATATTTACCTGGACTGAATAAAGATGATCTACATCAGCTTCTGACCAAAGCAGCCTTCATCGCTTTTGGAAAAATGTTAGGAAAAATTCTACTTTGGATAAAATATAATGAATTTTAATTTTGGCTTTTATGGGGGTGTTATATGGCTGGATATTACATTTTTCACTGCAAAGCAATGAAAGCTGTGTGTAAGCTTTTTTAAAAAAATGGTTCCTTTTTTTGGCCCATTGCTTTTCATTGGTCAGGCCTGGTGAGGTGAGACAGGGAATAGAGAGGAGTTTTTGGGTCGACATGCACTGAGGAGCTGAGGCAGATGAAGCAATTGGCCGATGTGTTGGACTGTAGCCTGTTATGAGGCACCTGCTCTTTGGACTGAGCTTCTCCCACACCTCAATTCCTCTGTTTTATAGAGAAATTTGTTTTGATTCTTTTTTTACTTGCCAAAAGAAAAACACTTGGAATCCTCTCTCTTCAGACTAATAAGCTTTCCTTCTTGTTTCCCACATCAGCATTCAGGCAAATCCTGTAGTAAGCTTCTGCTGCTCCAACTAATCCCACGGTACAACACTGTTAGTGAAACTTTTTTTTTAGCAGTTTCATCCAACAGAAAAACTCTCTAAAAGTTTCTCCCTGCTGAAAATGATCAGGGAGGGAAAACAAGAAACTAAATGAACTCTAAAACTAAAAGACAGCACAGGGGTGAGGCTCCTACTGGAGCGTACCTTCATCCATTTATGATTTACTCATTACTGTAACAGCACTCAACGACACACGGCTGATATTGATACTCAGATTCATCAGAGTTTGTCCATAATTTAAAATTTTGGAGAAATAATAACTTTGATTGTTGTTACTCTACCATGCTTAAGCCTACCAGCATGACAGACTTAAAAAAAACTGTACCCAGAATAAAGTGTAAAATTAAAAAAAGAAGAGCAGCTTGTGGCTTTATTTACCTATATTCTTGTCCTGGCTGAAAATGTTCATTGCTCTCTGAATTTGTTTGTGTGTTTGCTTGTTTGTTTGTTTGGTAGGTAGGTAGGATTTGTTCATTTATGTATCTATTCCAAATCTTCTGAAGTCATGTTTGATCACTCAAGTTTCTTCGAGCACTCATGTTTATAAAATTGTCACTCCGAACATAAAATGTGTGGTGTCGCAGTCTTATGGAATCATGTAGTAGATGTGGTCCAAGGATTGTAATGTTAGAAATCAGTCTGAATTTGGGTTCCAAATATTTGCCATAATTGATACGTCCTGATCAAAGTGGATTCGTCAAAAAGGGTCTATCAGCTGACAACATAAGGCGCCTATGAGTATTCTGATCACTGTCAGTAGATGCAGAAAAAGCTTTTGACTGTCTTGAATGGCCCTTCTTATGGTGTGTCCTGAAGCATAAGGGTGCTGCCATTGATTTTATTAATATGGTTATAAAAAAAATATATATGCAAATCCCTCTGCAAGTGTAGTCACTGGAAATATTTGTTCTTCTCCCTTTATAATAAGCTGAAGCAGTCATCAGGGCGACCCAATCTCTTCAATGTTGTTTATTATATCATTTGGACCACTGGTTCAGTCCATTGGGGATGCACAAAACATCATACGTATAATACTTAAATCTACCCAGCATCATATATCACTCTTTGCTGATGATAATCTTCTGTTTTTCTCTGATATTGAGAATTCACTTCCATGTATACTGAGCATCTTTGAACTGTATAGTTTTTACTCTAGTTCTGAAATAAACTGGACCATGTCTGTACTTCTACCTCTAAATCTAATCTAAATCATTTCAAAGCAGTAGTCTGAGTCAGGAATCCACCGTCTGGGTGACTTCATGGATACGTCTGGAGTCAGAGGTTTTCAGGATTTAAAAGAAACAAACTGTCAACCAACACATCTCATTCAGCACAAAATCTAAATTATAAATGATCAAACTTGTATTTCATCTATCAAACCTATTTAACACCTGTATGGTGTCACAGAATACATATACTGATATTTCCCCTCCACTACTCTTAATGCGAGTCAAACCAAACAGGAACATTTCTACCCATTATGTTGGAGTGTCCACCTGTTCAACAGTTTCGGATGCAAAGCACAGAAGTCATGACTAAAAATCTAACAAATTACCTGTTCTCCTGAAATTATGCTTTTGAATGACGACTCCAGGCAGAATCTTAAAATCCAAAGACTGCTGTGGCTTTCAGCAAGTTGGCTGCCAGACAGATGCTGGCAGTAAGATGGAAGCCCCCTCACACTCTCCTGATAAATCATTGGATCACCTTGTGTGGTAAAAATCCTGACTTTGGAGCGCTCTGTGGCTCAGACGAATCGAGCAGGGCAGACTACCTTAGATAAATAGAACACAGGCCTTAAGCTCTGTCAGATCTATACTCTGATCTTTTTTACCCCTCCAAGGTCTCTTAACTAGACTGTGGCATTCAAATGCTTGATCCCATTTTTGTTATCATAATCGTCTGGTCTTTTATCTCTTGTTAATTTGAGCTGTCTATATACTTAATATTTTACCCTCTTTCAACTTACTGCAAACGCTTCTATGTATATGTAAAATATAAGACCCATGGGGGAAGGGAGGGGAAGGATGGGGTGATGAACACTGCTTGAAGGATTATGCTGTCATCCTCTCACTCTTTGTCTATTTTTGTTTGTTTGTTATTATGGCATTAAAATGGATGTATGAAGTGTTACAAAACAAACTTATTGGATGACATACATCTGTAAAGGCTGCTTTAAAAAAGAAAAGAAAGTTGGTCAAATTAAAAAAAAAAAAAAAAGTGTTCAAAAGAACCAAAAGACTGAGTGTCAAAATAAAAATCAGGCTTATTATGACAGCACAAACAAGCAGGCAGAGGTATCTGACAAGGAGCAGACAGTAATGAAAAAGTTCAACACTATCAGGGCAAAATCCAGCAAAAGTATCCAAAACTGAAGCCAGTAGAAAAATCCAGAAAACAGGCAAAGGTCAAAAAACAGAAGAACTCGAGCGAGGAAAAGCTATGCTTGAATGCTGCATCACAAAGTCAGAAAGACGATCTGACACTGAACACAAGAGGGACTGAGGTTTAAATACTCAACAAGCCACAGGTGGACACATGGGGGGAGGGGCTAAAGATCCCCAAGCAGGTGTGAGGAGGAGCAGACAGGAGTGAAGTTGCCTGGGATGAGACAGAATGAGAGTATCACCAAAATAGTCATAAAGAATTAAAGCTGCAAGCGGCTTCAAAGGGTTCTCACCCGCGCTGGCCATTGAACATGAATCCATGCACCTGTCAAGGTGTGTTACTACCACCGTATGTGATATTTGCTGCATGTTTAATTCACATCATGTGCATCAGAACCTGTGTTTTAAATATTCATGCATGTAGACCATGTTCATTGGAGTAAATGTCATGTTACTGGCAAGGGGGATTTGGTGCTTTGGGATTTCCAGCTGTCAGTTTTCAGACAAAATGCCTTGAGACTTTTTTAACCCTCTGCTGCAGTGAAGCACATCCTCTGTCATACAGACTTTGGATAATTTCTCTCTTTTTTTGAAGTGTGTTCCTGCCTGGAAATGCTTACACTGGACTGAGTGCATGACAAGACAATCGAATGAATCTCAGAGCTAGACTGGAGCCTGACACGTGTGTGTGTGTGTGTGTGTGTGTGTGTGTGTGTGTGTGTGTGTGTGTGTGTGTGTGTGTGTGTGTGTGTGTGTGTGTGTATGTGTGTGTGTGTGTGTGTGTGTGTGTGTGTGTGTGTGTGTATGTGTGTGTGTGTGTGTGTATGTGTGTGTGTGTGTGTGTGTGTGTGTGTGTGTGTGTGTGTGTGTGTGGTCTTCCAGGATTTTGAAATTGCTTTAGATCTTAAAGTCATCAAGTGTGTGTCTGGTTTAATTTGTATACTGATGAATATTTTGGTAGTTTGATCTGACAGTACGCTCTGCTTTTAAAAAGGTAAATGAGCTCTCTGTTAGCCGAGTTATGGATGTGGTTTCAATACCAGAGAAAAAAATACACTGCTGATGTTTTTTGTTGTTTTTTCCAAATTTGAGAGAGTCTTATTAACAGTTCAGTAATGAAGTTGTCCATTCCTTAATCAATCCCAGAATGCCTCAGTGAACAGTATCAAAATGCAGCACAATAAGAAACTTTTTCAAAGGTTGCGTCTGTGTCTCACTATTCTTCTCTGACCTGACGTCTACACAGCAGCTGAAGTCTCCACCACTTTTAATCACGTCTCCTCAAAGGCTCCTCTCTTCTTTCTTCATGCTGTTCGTCCTGAAAGTTTGTGAGAACTCTCTGGCCTGGAGCTGTACAGGGAACTCATATAACCCAGGATGATGTATTGACTTATATTCTTATCTGACATGAAAAATTGTATTTTGTTTTCCTCAGAATTACCCTCATAAAAAATAAGTGATTTTCAGAATGCATTGAATTATGATATCAGAGGGTGCAGGGAAACTTTTGAGGAGAATAACAAGTGCTAAACAGACTGATGTTTTTGTCAGCTTGACATGATGAAGAACATTCATACATGCCATGATACAATATATGTATATTTCTTTTAACTGTTTGTGAAACCCTGCTCGAAGTAGTGATGGTCATATCAATCAATCAATCAATCAATCAATCAATCAATCAATCAATCAATCAATCTTTATTTGTATAGCGCCAATTCATAACAAGTGTTATCTCAAGACACTTTACAATAGAGCACAAAGCTCCTCATTTTAAGGATATACATATATGCATAGATACATATATACATATAAAGATACACACACACACACACACACACACACACACACATATATATATATATATATATATATATATATATATATATATATATATATATATATATATATATATATATATATATATATATATATATATGTATATACATACACACACATATATACATCCATATAGCCAATCATGAATCCCTCCATCATGGCGGCAAGAAAAAACCTTCTGTTAAGCAGCAGGAAATCTTGAATGTGGACCCCAGTCTCATGATGAACAGCAAATCCACACCATGCTGTGTTGGGTGTGTGGGCGAAGGAAGGGAGGTAAGAGGAGACAAGTGGACTAAAGTAAGAACTAAAGTTAGTGACAGATCCATGAACCATAGACCTGTCGTCTGATTTATTAGAGGTTAGCCTCTTGAGATGCTACATCTCGTTTTCAGGAGGGACCTCATGTCTGAATGGGTGTGGTGATCATTTTATAGAAGTGTAATCAATGATGTTCTGACTGAAAATAAAAATATCAGTGCATGGCACTTTTCTATTGGCATTTAGCAAAACCCAGATGCTCATCCATAAATTACATACGTGCCAAAAGGCTGCTAGAATATCTGTCACTGAGGATGTAGGACCCAAAATCAAATATGGAGAAGCAGAAAGGAGCAAGGACAAAAAGAAAGCTCTGTTGGATAAGATTAAAAATGTCCACAAGTAAACGATTCAGTCTCAAAACAATCAATTACCCAGGGCATATATAAACTTAGCTTAGAGGAAAGGTGACACTTAAGCCTCAGCAAGCAACACAAACATTACCTAACGTTAACTAACTATGTGTGAACGAGTGGTGCAGGCAATTATCTCTCTCTCAGCAAAGGGCGTTTATGTGGTAGAGCTGCAGAAGGCAAATGCCATCCTATCAAAAATTTCTGAAAGAACTTACCCAAAAGTTCACAAATGAAACCAAGAAAAAATCAACCAAAAACTCCTTCAAAAAGCAGACAGAGTGTCAGCATCAACTTTGTTGCCTTGTGCTGATTACAACAGTCTTAATGTGGCCAAATAATGATAAAGGAAACTTTTGTCATTATTCAGCTTTGAAAGGTTCCTCATACTACTGAAGCAGCGTTGCTTTTTTCCTAAATTACAAAAAGCAAAGATAAGACAGCTGCTCGGTGCCAGAAAAATGTCCACAGCAGAAAGCAATCAGCAGTTTCTCCTCTGAGTCAGGAATGCAACAATGAACAGAGTTCAAAACTGATCAATGTGTCTGAGTCTGAAGGAGCGCTGCAGGCAGAATAAAAGTGCTGAATGTATTAGTTAATAATGTGGAAGAAAGCTTTAGCCAACACAACACACTCTCTAAATGATATCTCTGTATCACATCTGTGCCTCGTCCTGTATGCGAGCATCATTTGGCTTGGATCCATTAAACCTCTCAGCAGGAAGAAGCTGACAGGAGATTTTTTTTTTTTCCTCTGGTCGTCCGTCCCTCTATCCCACTGTGGATGTCTCAGGAACACCTGAAGGTGTTTCTTAATCTCTGATGCCATCAAACACTTTGTTCTTTCAAAACCAACGTGAAACCAGTCCTTACTTAAGACCATGTGTCTGTTCATTTTTTCCATTCTGCTAATAACAGAGTCTGCTTTGGTTGGAAATCAAACAAATACCGACACAAACGCTCATAAAATTGTTGTTACAAACAGCTTATGTAGCTTTTCAACTATCCGCCTGAAAACAAATCCAGAGCTAAACTTACTAAGCATGTATGATGTCAGAGTTTGCACTAAAACTTCCTTTTAGGGACACCCTGACAGACACAGACAGTGATGGGAAACATGCGGAGCCAGCCTGCACTGAAGAGGACACCGTCTCAGATCAGGAAACTAAATGTCTAGAATAGGTGGAGCAACGAGTATAAAGATTGGGTTCTCTATGCACTCTTTCTTTCTGTCTTCTGCTATCACCCTTGTCCGGTCCGACAGTATTTTTTTTTTTTTTTTTAACTTGGCAACATAAAACAAAAAGAAATTACAAAGCACCAATAAAAAGTGTCATTTAAAACTCAAGGGGAGCCTTTTTCATAAACGGCTCCTTTTGGCAAAGTAAATCTGTTCAGCACAAATATGGCAGCCAGACCACAATTCTATTGTCATGATGCTGGACAGGACAAGTTAAAAAAAAAAAAAAAAAAAAAAAAGATTGGGTTCAGAGTCAGGAGCGAGGTTCTTCTCTGAAGGAAGGCCCTGGAATTGTATCAGGGCTGTGAGGGAGAGCTAAAGAAGAACCCAGAATTCTGTCGCACATTCTTGATCCATTGTTATCATTAAATTTGGCATAGACCGAGAACTCGACCGTCTCCTTCTACTTCTTCAATCCACTTAAAGTGTTCTGTGTGGAAATGGTAAAAAGAAATTAGGAGTCAGATCCTATATTTTAGACAATTTGATATTTTTAGGATGGTGAAAGGGGACCATTTCCAGCAGTAGCAAAGATAAGAAAACACTTAGTGCAACAATTCTCACATGACTGATCAATACAATCAGTGTGTAATAACCAGGGCCTGTATGCACGTCCAGGCATTACACCAATGTTAGCTGTATGTGTGACTGCCAAAAGTGGCCAATTTACTGATTGTTCCATCAAAGCGAGGCAAGGGCTAAACATCATATGTCAGATGAACTTCCTGGTGAACCCCAATCTAACAAATTCAAATTGCACATGTGTAATCAACATAAATAGCAATAAACATGGCGAGCAGTAACAGTGTCACAGAGAAAAGAGCAAGAAACCTTTTTTTTTTTTGCCAAAGAAATCAACATTTTGAAAACTAGAGTAATAAAAAAAGCTGTTCTCTTGGCATATTCCACCTTAAATGTTAACGTATGAGCACAACATCCGCCATCTTTAAAACAGCTTAACATGTGTGGTAATATTGCTGTAAGCGCCTGTAATGGTGGGGTCTACCCCCATTACCTTTAATGATCTGTTGGGGCGTTAACCTGGCTCATGCATACTGCTGAATAATAAATGCTAAACAGTGGCAGCTGGTAAAAAAATAAGGTGGGGCTGTGCTGTGCCATACCCACTGTGATTTGACACAAACTGTGGGATACCAGTGCTTTGTGATATTCATTCCAAATTTAATATACATTATTTAATATAATATTAAACATTTCTTAAGGATTATCTTTCCACAACTCACATCATTCCATTTGATTAAGAAGTTATCGAAGGTTTTATAAAATGAGGAGGAATGAGAATAAGGATTTAGAATCACCAGTTAACCTGATGAGCATGTTTTTGGACTGTGGGAGGAAGCTGGAGAACCTGGAGAGAACCCACACATGCACGGGGAGAACATGCAGACTCCACACAGAAAGGCACACCAGGCTGACTGGGATTGAAACTGGTGACCTTCTAGCTGTGAGACTGCAGCGCGAACCGTTGCACCACCGTGCAGCCTACAAAATGTCATGCAATAATAATGATACTAATAATTCATAAATAAATAATAAACAAATAAATATCACAGCTAATATTCAAAAGTACTTTGGTGGCCTTTGCTGTTGAAAACTGCCTTGGGCTGATATCCCTGAAGAGATATGTGCTAATTAATGGAAATCAATGAGCTCTTAAAAAAAAAAAAAGTTTGAAAGAACGTGTATGAGGTGCTAAAGGATGAATATGAAGCACAAGCCAACAGGAACAGGGGGAATGTGGCTTTGTAACAGATGAATTTATTTTTCCGTGGTGTAAAACAGAACTTTGATCATTAGGCGTGTTATCTGAGGTGCTGCTACACTAATTAGTTTCACTTCTACTCCATTTTTGTCACAGTACATATTAACCAAGCCTCACTCAACTGATGAAGCACACGCTACTGGTTTTGAAAGAATGAAATGAAAGGTTGTTTAACTGAGGCTGTCTGATTGGCCTGTGGCTTTTTGGAGAGATGTGTTTATTTGTCCTCTTTTGCAGTGTCAGTCCAAATGCAATCCTTTTATAAATGCCTGGTTATGGTTTGTCTAAGCACAGCCTAAATGTTGCTAAAGTGATGAAAATACTAACAAACACTCCTGAAGTTATTCTGCACACAGTGCTCTAAGGTCACACAGGCTATGCTCACACTGCCTTTAAAAGCAATCTGAATCTGATTTTTTGGCTCAGATGTGACCGATGTCTGCTTTGTTTCTGACAGACTGAAAAGAACAAGTCACTTTGAATCTGACATTTTCCACTCAGATTCAGGCCACTTTCAGATGAGGCACTGAATCGGATACATATTGGATTTTTAGGAATGTGACTGCAGTCTAAACAACCAAGTTGAATTTAATGCCACTTTGACCTCATTCTGGAGCGCCTTTCACATCACAGTTTGGTGCCTCAGACAAAAAAAGAGGCAGGAGTGTTAAAACAAGCATGGAGGACAGCAGTGATGGAGTTAGCCAGTAGAGGTATAGTGGAGTCTTAGTCCTTAATAGTAGCCTGAGTGCCGTGACTGAGCAGCAACACTCACAGTTGAGCAGGGAATGAGGGGGAGAGGCGGGATGGGCATGGATGAAGTGTGTGAGAGAAGGGCACAGAGAGAAAAGGAACTGAGGCCCCATTCACATGACTACCTTTTACAGCATTGGACACAAAAATGCAAAAAATGCAGAGAAAAAAGTATGTCCAGAAACACAAAGGCTGAGGGACTGTAAACACTGTAGTATGCATGCCAGGCCTTTTGGTAGCTCTCTGCTGAAGAAGAGGTGGGCTGATCATCTGGTGTTTATATAGAATGCGTCTTTATCTGAATACTTTTGGGTTTCATCCTAAAACTGTTGTTGTGTAAACAGCCCCTGAAACTTAAGTACGCATTTGTGCTTCTTGTTGTGGAACCCTGGGAGAGAAATCAGGGGATCATACAGACAGCAAAGCAAGCCCAAATAAGCAGCTACACTTTAGAAAACAAGCCCCCAAAACCCAGGGCCATGTTTGTTTCGGTAAACACCATTCAGTACGTGGCATCGTTAATGTTCAACTGAGTATGCTGTTCACATCCAAGCCAGCAGACAGGCCACATTTAAAAATGTAATCTGAACAGCCAAAAAAAAAAAAAAAAAAAAAAAAATCAGAATTGACCTATGGCTAAGTCTCACCCTCAAACATGATGAGCCAATCACAGTGCATATAGCAATCACTCAGACAGTCTCTGCCTAGACATCCATTGAAATGCATTGCAGAGAGTCAGTTTTCATGAAAATGGTCATGGGGTACATGCAACACTGACACAAGGTATCCTGAGAGGATGGGCAACAGAGTGTAATTTAACCCTTTCCTTAAGCCACATCCTAACCCAGAAAAGTGTCTTCTTTGGATAAAGTTGTGCAGTAGATCACAACATCAACTCAACGTGAAAAAAATTAACAAGGATGTTTACGTCTGTTCTAAGGTAAGTCAACATCGTATGTGAGGCAACATGTTGTCACTTTACTGTAAAGAAATATAAAGTTATCTTTAACACTAGAACCACCACAGCAGTCTGACGGACAGTTTGGGATTTTCTCTAATGTTAGCTAATGTTAGCCTAGCGTTAGCTCCTAGCTGCGTTGTTCATCATGTCTCTTTGTTTGTTGGAGTTCATTGGCCTGTTTTGTTCTAGTTTTTGTTCTTTGGTGATCGTCCATCATTGTTAGCTGTTGTCCAAAGGACTCTAGTTAAACTAACGTTAGCTTCTAGAGCTTAGCTTCATTAGCTTATCTGTAATAGCCCAGATAACAAAGGTTGACAAACGTTCTGCTGAATGATTCAATGTAAATACTGTAGCTCCAAACTAACAGAGACACTCTTGGTAAAGATGGTAAAAAGGAGGTTAGATTTTTAATCATGAATTTAACTAACAAGGATGTTTGTGTCTGTTCTAAGGTGAGTCAACATTGTATTTTAGGCAATATGTTGTCACTTTTATGGGAAGAAATATAAAGTTATCTTTAACACTAGAACAGCCACAGCAGTCTGACGGACAGTTTGGCACTGTCTCTAATGTCAGCTAATGTTAGCCCAGTGTTAGCTTCAGCTATGCTGTTCATCATGTCACTCTTTTGACGTTTACACGACAACGGTTTTAGGATGAAATGCAAAAGCACTGTTGTGTTTTGGCCTCTCATTTACAAAGACTGGAACCTGTAAGTTTTGTCTTGTAACTGAAGCTTTTTATGGACCTTCAACAGTAAATTGATTCATGTATCCCTCCAATGTGGAGTTTAGACCCTTTTGGTGCCTTTTAGATGATGTGTGATCTTTCTGTCTTCAAAAATCATCAATGACGTCCTGTGAAATGTCTCCGACTGTGACACCTGCCATAGCACCTGTCACTGAATGTTCATCGTTGGGGGGGGGGCTTAGCCATAGGTCAATTGAGCATTAAGGCCTGCAGTGTGAACATAGCTTTAGAAAGTGTGTTTGTCAACAGGTATTTACTTGCTGGCAGTACTCTGTCTGTTATCTCTTCTAAGCCAGTTGTTTTACTTTAAGCATGTGATAAAACCCCTTTTCTCTGACACTTTCTCCTCACCCTCCAGGCTCCCTGTGGTTGTTTTATTTCTATGTAAATGAGGGTTTAAGTGCAGGGCAAACATTTGCATTGGAGCCCTGATGTTTAAATAGCCTGTTGCTCAGAAAGATCAGTCGTTTGTATAATCTTGCATGAGTCACTTTATTGAAGTGTATGACTTGAGGCAAGATGTCTGAAGTGCAGAAGTGGACATGATTTCATGCAGCACAGAACAAATGTTCCCTCATATCATAACATTGTGGCACTTCAGGTGGTTATAACTATTATTCCTAAAAACAACAGCAGACTGGAAGATCATGAGTGGACCAGAAGGAGAGCTGATTGTGACAAACTGATCAAAACAAGCACTAACCAAACCCTCCATCTTTAATCAGCCTCATTGGGTATTTTGGTACCTTTAGGCATACTGTCCTGGTTTTACAGTCCACAGTTCTGCTGTGAGTTTGTGAATACTTCATCTGTTGGGTTTCACTTAAACTAAAATGTGAATGATTGCAAAATCTGTTTATGTGCTTCATTCACAAGTGTCCAAAGACACAAATTTTGTGAGAAGGTCTTTTCCTTCAAATGTCACTCTGGTCTCTTCTCTCTTCTCTGAGCTTGTCTTCAATGTGGGGAGGAAGCTAATTGTGCTAATACAGGCAGTGCTTACTTGGTAGCACAGATGAAAGCTTGACTCAAGTGATGGATAAAGGTTTTCTCAACTTTGATAATCTGACCTCCACACTCACTTCCTTAGAATAAGGGATCAGGAAAGCCACACAGACAATGAATCTGTCTCATATCTGACCAATAAATGAGCTTCTGCCAGCCTGTTCAGTCAAACATCACCAGAGGATCTCCATCTTGATTGGCTATCCTGGCACAAATTCTTGTGAATAAGCGTAAGAGGAAAGTTTATTATTATATGAAATTGTCCTGAATTCTCACTATTTGTACATATAATACACTTAATTTGAAGTGTACTAATTGAAGTTATTGAGGTGTAGCCCGTCTGCTGAGTAAATATGTAGAAAGGGGCCCTGAGTTCTTTATCCTTATTCGTTTGGTAGAGTAACTCAGATTAACTCAATATTCTTATTAATCTTGGGTAATGAAATACACTTTTAAGCTCTTTTTAGGCCTAAATTTAGCAAACCACAATGTAAATATTTATGTGTACTGACCCTTTTAACCATGTAAATCACCTTTGAATTAAGAATTGACTTAAAGTTAATCTAGCAGTTTCTTTCTTTAATTTCTGAACAGACTAAAATAAAGATCAACATAAAATTCCTCTGCTCTCAATAAATGTGTCACTGTGCATATCAGTATCAGCTTTAAACAGTTCAATACCTGTTTTCTACACTCACTTAGCCGGCAAGCTATCTTAATTGAAACCTTGGTGCAGGCCTCTTTCACTGCTTGTGAGACCAGAAACTTAGCGGTCACTTCACTCAGAATAATATACCTCAATCATTACATTTGGAGGATGTAATATCCACATAGAACGTCAGCAGTCTGACAGAGTAGAAAACAGGGTGAAGGTGGGAAGTGACGTGGGAAAGTCGCCACAAGCCGGACTTGAAAGCTGCCCGCTCAAGGGTTTTTAACCATATGGTGCGCGACCTAGACCACTAAGCCAGCTGCACTCTGTGTATTCAGCCAGTTAAGAAGTCTGACTGAATTATTTTACTGGAACTGATAATATGTAACTCTTTAAAATAGTTAAAAGTCCTCTTCCCTCCTCCTAACAGTTTTTCACCTTAAGCACTCACTGAAGGCCTGAGAATAAGTTTTGTGAATAACTTATCTTATCAAGGCAAAATTCTTTGAAATAATGACGTCACTCAGAGCTATTTTTAGCCTTAAGATGGTTTGTGAATACGGGCCTTGGACTTTAAGTCTGTGATGAATGAAGTGATGACTAAGGTGCTGTAATGACTGTACAGCAGGGGTCTCAAACTCAACTCACCAAGGGGCCGCTGGAGGTAGTGTCTGGGTGAGACTGGGCCGCATCAAGTGTCCCACAAAAAAAAAGGCTTCAAGTTTTCAAAAAAAGTACAGTCTTAACAGGTCAGAACATGCAGAACATGAACAGTTCTTCAGAGGGAGGAAGAAACTGAGACCCTCAGTGTGGCTTTAAGATGCTCATCTCTAAGTTTGGACCTGAACTTTGACTTATTAAAGCTCATTGTGGAGAAGATCTTTTCACACAGATAGGTGCTGCCAAAAAGGCACATGATCCAAACTCCGACAAACACCATATAGCACGAGGTGACAGGATATATTTTCCCTCCACTCAATGACACAAACATGTTACAAGTGACCAATTGCTAATTTGTGTTGTTGTCATGAGCCTGAGCTATGGTAGCCCACAAGTGTTAAAAAATATAAAACACCCAGATGCATGTGAGAAAAAACACGCGGGCTGCACTAACACAAAGCTTTGATTTCAGGCAGGGGGCCACAAAATATTGTTCTTGGGGCCACAATTGGCCACAAGTCATGAGTTTGAGACCCCTGCTGTACAGGATGTCTGGAGACATTTATATCACTCACTGAGCAGCTGGCTGAGTGACTACAGAGCTTCTTTTTTAAAAATAACAGACCAACTGGCTGTACGTTGAAGAAGAGTGATAATGTGCAAATATATGAGATGATAATAGGTAGAATTTAGAAAAAGACTGAATTTTCTTTCAGCAATCCATGACTTTTTCTGTTATTATATGGGTGCATATACAGAGTTACACTGTGAGGCAGGGCCGTCCCTACTGCAGAGACTGTGTGAGGCCAGAGTCACCACACTGGGCCATGTGGTGGAGGTGTGCAGCCCTCATATGGACAGTTCTGCTGGACCGAGCAGGCCCTGATGGCTGTGTACTGTGAAGGACCTCTTCAGCCTGATGCTCTGGACTCATTTCCAGAGGTTAAACCGTTCCCTGTTTTTAAGTGTGATGAGGGTTTGTTGTTGAAACTGAATCATGTCACTGATTATACTCTGAGTACTACTACATGTGGGTGAAAGTCTTGAACCAGGATAAACTAAAGGGGCGGGTGGACACACCATGGAGGGCTCACCTGGGCCTCACAGAGGCTCAGGCCTGAGTGAAGGGTTTTATATAAACCCCCTTTGACTAAGAGGGTGGAAGATGTGCAGTGGAGGGTGCTACATGGTGTCGTGGCTGTAAATGCTCTGGTTTCTGTGATTAATCCGGAGGTCTCAGATACCTGTCCTTTCTGTCCGAATACAGAGACAGTTTTTCATTGTTTCCTGGAGTGTGTCCAGCTGGTACCCCGTTCCAGTTTCTGACCAATCTGTTTGTCTGTTTTGGTGAGGTTTTCTCACCATTCTCTCATTTTCTGTTGGGTCAGGCTGAGCTCTCCATTTCTGTGAGCAGGAGGAACCAGCTGAGGCGCTCTGAGGATGTGGATGCTCAGGTCATGTTCGTGAGGATGTTGAAGGTCAGACTGAAGACTGACTTCAGGTATTTCAGGCTGACAAACTGTTTGGATGAGTTTACACACCTGTGGGGTCTCAAAGAGGTGCTGAGCTCTATAGAGAACCAGGAGCTGGTTTTTGGTCACATCCAGTTTTGTTTTTGGTCTGGTCCTTGTTTAGATCCCTCAGGCACTAGAAGGCTTCAGAAACCAAAGACAGATTGATAATATTCCCTTTCATGGCACAGACTGGAGGGAGCTGGAGTCCAGTCTGTGGGGAGACTGAGCAGAATACCATCTCTCATATTATTGTCTAATTTCATAAAAATCTATTGAGAACTTATAAACTTTGTCTCCTCTTTATGTCTCCTTCATGGCACTATTGCACCCTGTCCGTCTCTGCCTGTCTGCTGCTGCCTCTGAGGCTTTTAGCTCATTCCTCTGATCCACCAAGTTTGAACCACAAATGTGAAAAAGGAGCTGATTTCCAGCAGCAACAATAAAAGCACTGATATATAACTTGAGATAGAGTGCTGGGAAAAAGAAAAGCTGTTTAAAATGTGAACAATGCATTTGTAGACCTTTGCAGGGAACAAGTTCACAATGGCATGGACAGGCTTTTTACTTTAGTGCTCCAACCTTTGAAAAAGACTTTTCCCTGAACATGAATGCACACAACCAGCTCCACACTGACTCAGTGGAACAGTTGAACTGACAGGCTCTCCAGTGGAACACTGTTTTGCAGTATGAACCAGAACAAAAACAAAGCCATTTGCTGTTTATGTAATGCATGGAGAATACAGGAGGACCTTAGAATTAAATTTCCATTAACATTCTGACCTGTCGGTAAAAATAACTGTGAATAAATTCATTACAAAGCTTTGATAAATACAAATTTTGGGGCTGTATATTGTTTAGCTAGATTGTGCTTTGTTTCTTTGGTCTTTTGGTATTTAAGACATTCTTCCTGTTTAGTTAAGTGACTGGTTTATTATTGCCTCATTGATCCACATATCTGAGTCTCATCTTTTCACACCTTCACCTTCAGTAGTGCTCCATCTAAATTAATCCACCTCTCAATAAAACTACTTAATGCTTATGCAAACCATCTTATGTAGTAATGCAGCATAGAAGGCCGTTGCATCACAGATAGATGACTTGTGCAGCCAGTATAAATACCTTAACTGAAGAAACAAACACAGGGTGCACAAGTCGCCTATCAATACCGGCTTATGATTCATACACACCATACGTCCCTGGTCTGACTTCCCTGATGACTGAGGATGTCAACTCACACCGGCTGCATGTTCAGTCCAGCAAGCTGCATGACTGACAGACAGACAGCTGGAATCACAGACTGAGGAGTTCCCATGATCCTCTCCTTGTTCATTTTGGTTTGTAAAACCTCAAACCTGTTGACTCCTGGTCTGGCTCTGCTCATTACGTTGGTTTGATTTTCTAGTCAAGCTAAATATGATGTTACGGCCTTGGGGGAGGCTTTTGGGTCCTGCTCTGTTCTGTGGGTACTGGTTGTTGTTGTTGTTCCTTTTCAGATGCTGATTAGCGACCAGGTAGCTGATTTGTAACCAGGTGCACCTGGCTGGCACACAGGTTATTTAGGCCCGCCTACCCAGACGTCAGGTCTCTCTCCCTCTCTCCCTCCATGGCTTCGACGCAGCAGCCTTTTGTTCTTTTCCTAATTCTCTGATCTTTAGTTTTGCACAGACAACACACACTCAATATGATTCACTGCAGCCGTACATTTACACACACCACTGATCCTCACCCTCATACTCCATCCTTCTTTAAGGTTTAATTTAATAAATTGGTTGAAACTTTGATTAATGTGTGCACATCTCCATTCTTTGTTGCAGCACCTGAGCCGGTCGTAACAATGATCTAGTTTTGACACGTTTTGTTTTATTTTGAAAGTCACTGTCAGGAAGTCATGTACGGAAACTAACTAAAAACACTCGGTGACTTTAAAAGTAAAACAGCTGTAATCCAGCATAATGAGTCAAGAGTTATTTGAAGCAAACCTGTTTCATCAAACTGATCAAGCTGAGAGGCAGTGCTGCTAGCATAAGAGCTTTCAGCAAAGGTTGGACAACTGGAATTTCTGCCTTGAACTTAGCAATGACTCCATCAGACAAGCTTCTAGTATCCCATTTTTCTCTGGAGAACAGTCTCATACAAGTAGAAATCAAGTTACCAAAAGTGATCTGATACAAGGGGATTTTGTGTGAGGACTGCGAAGTTCTTTGTTTCAAGGCCATATGCCAGAAGAAGATTGAGGGTGTGATTAAAACAGTGGGTATTTGTTTACACCCTGTGTGAGGCCAATAGACTCCAATAGGGACATGACAGCAATGCTAAAGCTATCATTGTCGTACACCTACAATAATGACCTTATCGTGAAACAAGGACCAAATTGGATAAAAGTGATCATTCAAATTAGGAAAGTAAGTAAGTCAGTAAGTAAGTAAGTAAGTAAGTAAGTAAGTAAGTAAGTAAGTAAGTAAGTAAGTAAGTAAGTAAGTAAGTCAGTCAGTCAGTCAGTCAGTCAGTCAGTCAGTCAGTCAGTCAGTCAGTCAGTCAGTCAGTCAGTCAGTCAGTCAGTCAGTAAGTAAATAAGTAAGTAAGTAAGTAAGTAGCTGATCTGAACAGGAGGCCACAAAACTAAGAAATCAAACTGGTTGTATAGTGCTCTTTTAGAAGCTGGATGAGAGAAATTTCAGACAATGCCTGTCTGCCCTTAGCCTGTGCCTTAGGAATTGAGTATAAAAGTGACAAGAAGGAGTAGACTCATTTCATCTCAGGTATTCACCCTCACAAGTGACCAGTTGGAGAGAAAGAAGCAACAATGAAGAATTAAAGCCGCAAGCAGTGATTAGTGGGCCTTCAAACCTGTGCACCTGTTGGTGATACTTAATGAAGGGCTCAAAGACATTTACTGAGCAGAATGGAAAATATGTTGGAAAAATGGGAGGAGTTTTTAGTCACAGAGTAAAACATATGACTTCCTGTTAACAGTAGGGGGCGCTGTAGTCTAAGGTGGGAAAAAAGCATGTAGATGCACTCAGGCTGTGACACTAAACTCGTGTGTGTTTTGGTCCAGATCCAACACTGTACATGAGAGCTACTAAGATTTGTGTTTTGCCTGAGAAATAGTCAACTTTGGCTGTTGATTGTGGCCACGCCCATCGAGTTGCGAAAAGTCATTTAATAACTTTTCATTTTAATTTCAACCATTATATTGTCTAACACACAAACATTATTTAAAGATGATCACCTTCAAAAAAAAAAAAAAAAAAAAAAAACAGTGGGAGGAGTTTGATCAAATAAGTACCCTAAAAAATGGTAAAAATCTGACTTTTTAGTCCAATTTCAGAACGTCCTGTTAGGAATTCACCATGGTAGTAAGAAACTTTTTTGTAGGTCCTAGCCTGATAGTTATGCACGCCAAAAATCAGGCCCGTAGCTCAAAGTATTCCGGGGGCTGCAGTTTTAACTCAATAGGGGGCGCTGTGCAGTTGTGAAAAATCAAAAAAGCACCATAATAATAATATTTTTGCCAGGAAAGATAGTTGTGCCATTTCTATTGACTTTTCGTGGATGATGAGGGGACCAAATTTGGGATTTAAGATTGTGTAGAGAAAGACATAAAGAGAGGCTCACTTGCTCGTGGGTGACATGGGGGTGCCGAGTTCAGCTTTTGTTCAGGGTCATGATGAAACTCTTTCAGTGCATGTCCAGCGCATTTTTGGCCTTTTATTTGGGTTTGGCCTTTCACCTTGGGTTACAATATGGTCCCACCAACCAAAGGCCAAC